>OY759272.1:49493065-49685565 GCA_963662155.1 Lamellibrachia columna
TGTGGGAAGGATCTGTGATGTTTATTCTGAACCGAATTGAATTGATGGAAAGTTTAGCTATGGAGATTGATCTGACACAGGTAAGTGTATTGATAGTCTGATATAGACAAATTGTGAGGGACCCACAGTATGCAGCAGGTCGAAAAACAACCTGGAAAACTAAAAAAATTCCCACTAAAATATTAATAACTAAATGATGTGAATGGCTTCTTATCCATATCCCACTTCTGTCAACAAAAATGTTACCTGCAGCATCTTGCATGTCACTACACACAATTTCATTTATATTGAGACCAACATAAAATATATCAAAAGTTTATTCACATAGAAAAACAATTACCAAAGAAATAAGGCTAACTAGAACGACTGAAACCAAGACTAAACATTGACTAAAAACAGTGACTTCTACCACCGGGAAATACAACCTGGAACATGGATATCACAGTTACACACATCATTATTATGCCACAACATATCAAATATACTGGTAGTTTAGCTTAAGAAATAATTAATCTTTATAAAGCCAAGGCATTTTAACTGTTTCAGCATCATCATCTGTACCAATGGCAATACACTACTTGTTTTGATTGGACAGTAAATGTACACCTATCATGTGTAACAATACTACTTGTTCTGACTGACAGTAAATGTACACCAATCATGCATACCAATACACTACTTGTTCCTACCAACAGTAAATGTACACCAATCATCTCATTCTGGAATCTGCACCATTTCACTACTTCTTCTGACAGTAAATGTACACCAATCATGTGCATCCAATATACCACTTGCTCTGACTGAATCTACTACTTGTTCCTACCGACAGCAAATGTAAACCAAGCGTCTCATTCTCTACCAAATACACTACTTGAACTGACAGTAAATGTACACCAATCAAATGTATCAATACACTAATTGTCCTGACTGATAGTACATGTACACCTAATAGATTCAATTCACCTTTCACTCATCCAGGGGTAGAAATCAGCACACTTGCCTCTGACAGACACCCCAGTATCCGAAAGACCTTGGCTGATAGATCAGACATGAGTACAACCTGTGTCACAGTTTATGGCTGTTTGGTGTGTGGCAGGTGCAGAAAAGTGACATAAGTTTTTCTCACGAATGACAAACTTCTTCTCTTTCTCATAGGTGTCGGAGCTGCTTGAGTCATCCTCGGTTATGTCGCTGTTATCACATAGTGTGCATCATCTGCACCAATGTCTTTGTTCTCACTGAATCTGATGGAAGCTTCACATAGGAGTAGTCATGATCAACGTTCATTGGTACAATAATGTCATCCGTGACTACAGTAGCATTCGCGAAGTGTCGCACTTGAAATATCGTTACCGGATCGATTTGCATTTCAGCATCAGTTGTATGTGGTGTCACAGCAGTAGTAGCAGTGATGGCACTAAAGGTGACATCCGTAATGTAAAGATTGACGGCATCACCCGTAGAGCTGGATGCTTCAAAACTAGTACCTGTATATTCATCTTTTGCATAATAAAAATGAATCACAATATATATATATATATATATATATATATATATATATATATATATATATATATATATATATATATATATTGTATGTATTATTTTTAGAATATAAGAGTGCCAGTGTCATATAGAATATATAAAGTAATCAACCAGAGGGAAAAGCATTTTCCCTATGGAGCCATGTTAATTCAACCAATGGGTGTTTCACTGATCTCTTAATGTTTTTAATGAATCTGTTTGGTCAATTTGACGAATGCCACTGGTAACATAACCAAATGCATGTAACCAAAATTGTAGCATCCCAGCTCCAAAGTGCATTATATTATCTAATCAACATTGCACTGTTTTCAATGGGCCAGGGAAGTCAAAATTCTATAAGGGGTCCAAATTCCATACCAGGGAAGTCAAAATTCTATAAGGGGTCCAAATTCCATAACAAAATATGGACCCATAGGTACACTTTCTATGGGGTTCCTTATTTCATATCTGACACCCGACTTAGATAACATAATGCATGAATATTGTTATTGGACAATGCCCCTCCCGACAAAAGCCCCTCCCGACAAAAGCCCCACAGACATAAGCTTGTTTCAATTCAATTATACTGTTCATGACTGTTGCTGTAGTACACAGAGACAAGATATTGTCATGAATATACTTCAGGCATGTGGTCAATTCCATTCTGAAATTGGAACTGACCCTTAATTCCAGTTCCGGAATTGGAATTGACTTTCAAAATTTTTGGGGAATTGGAATTTATTTTGTTGGAATTATTGACTGTAAATAAGTAAAAAAAACATTTCTTAAAAAAACTTACAAATAATCCAGAAGATACAGACAGGGGGCAAATGTCCAGATTTTGAATAAGGCAAGGGGCTAATGTCTGAGGGGCAAGTGACAAAGGGGCAAATGTCCGGGAGGGGGGCAAATGACCTGGACCCGATATAAACAGGGGAAACTGTTCAAAACTCAGATTAATGACCAAACTGTCCAGAGCTGTCCAAAATGTCTGGTTTTGTTAGCGAAAATCCAGGAGAGGTGTCGCAGCAGAAAGTACATATGAAATGGCTGGATGCCATTTTAAAGTTTTTTATGGCAAACCTGATATATATATGTGTGTGCGTGCGTGCGTGCGTGCGTGCGTGCGTGCGTGCGTGCGTGCGTGCGTGCGTGCGTGCGTGCGTGCGTGCGTGCGTGCGTGCGTGCGTGCGTGCGTGCGTGCGTGCGTGCGTGTGTGTGTGTGCATTTAACGAACAATAATTTTTTAATCATATCTGATTAAGTATGATTGTGCACACGTGACAAATAAAACTGTGTTAAAACGAATTGGATTTGAATTTTTCTTTAGCCTAGGATTTTAACAATTGGAATTGATTTTTTGCAAGGCGGAATTAGAATTGATTTTTTGGAATTGACAAAACAGAATTGACCCCATGCCTGATATACTTCCTTCATACATTCCTTGTACTAATACTATTGTGGGTTGCCGACAGTTCCCCCTCCCCCCACGATATTCATTACAGTGTTATCAGTCGACTTAGAATAAAATGTAATTAATACATCTCTTTATGAACTTCCGGTTATTACATGTGGGGTTTAATCTGATCAAAAAAGCAAATTAATTTTATATAATTTTGCCTTATTGTCAAGTCACAAGAATTCAGACAGAAATTGTAAAGTGTCATTATAGAAAGCAGACATGTAATCTGACAGTGTTCAACTGGGTAGATGACGATGCCTTAGTTAGTTTCCTTTCCAGCTAGACATTGGGTGAAATACATTTTACTTAAATATTTAAATACTTTTAAAAAGTTTTTGTAACTGCATTTGCACTTAATCACAATGAAAGTATTCATATATTTAAATATTTCCATAAAGAATTTCAAATGTAAACAACAACAGCAGGCTTCTGTTGCACTATAGTCTATAAATATATATATATATATATATATATATATATATATATATATATATATATATATATATATATATATATATATATATATATATATATATATATATATATATATATATATATATATATATATATATATATATATATATATATATATATATATACTGTCTTTTGGTCGTGTTTCTCCCATGCATCTACCCCCCCCAGGCTTAGCCTTACGCTTGCCGCTTGGTCTCTAGTCATTTAGAACACAGGAGTCTGAGACTTAGTACATTTTGCCTAGTACATACGCCATGGCCCATGTTATAAGGCTGCAGAATATCCTGTAGCACTTACTGAGTTATATTGTTATTGTTTTGAGTACGGCCACGTATTGACGGTACGTCTGATCACGTCGAAAATAAATCGGCGGATTGGAAAACACTCGTAATTATTTCAAACTATTAACTCTTACTCGCACTTTATTGTATTCATACATTTCGATTTACTGTGGGTCATATATATGCTGACGTTGAAGCACAGCTGTGCTTATTGGGGTGGAACTATATTGTAATCGTAGTGATAAGTCACAATGGTAATGGTAATCCAATTTACTAACCTGGTTTCGGCTCGTCGCTTCCTACGCATCGCTCTGCCCTCTGATATCTGACGTTTCCTTGTCGCAGAATAGTCTGTAGATGCATGGTCATATGCGGAAAAAAAGAACTAAGATGGAATGGTGGCTTTGACCAAGAATGACATCTTGATGCTCACCGTCTGTCCATGCTCATCACATAGTCTTTCGTCTTGTAATCTGCATCGGAAAAGTGGTCACTCGCAGAGACTGCGGCTGGCGGACAGGCCAATTTCCGCATTTTCAACCTCCTTTTCCGCTGCAAATTCTTCCTCGGAAGTCGATAAAAAAAATTTCCTTGCATTTGTAGTACTAGTTGATATATCCAGGAGCCATCCAGTGCACACCAGTTTTCTTTTTATTCGATTTTCCATGCGTTTCGGCCGTTTTTCCGAGAGGTTTTTACTGTGTGAACGCGGTGCCAGGAGCTCGTACTCAAACCACTCTGCCGCTGAGCCCCCCGCAGAGCAATATGTTAAAAAGGATATTACAAAATTACCGTGGCGTTGCGCCCATCATATAAGGGTGATATATACTGTAAATGGTATGTTATTATGTTTGGGCTATGGTTGTTCGAGTGCTTCACCCCCCCCCCCCTTTAAATCTTGATGGCACAGTCCTATTTGAGAAATTAATCAATATTGCACGATAGATTGAAAGGTGGATATTCGTGCGGGTGTGCGTGTGTGCGTATATGTTTGTGTCATTCAATTAAGTAGAATTCGCTTTGCATATATAATTATATATATATATATATATATATATATATATATATATATATATATATATATATATATATATATATATATAATTATATATGCAAAGCGAATTCTACTTAATTGAATATATATATATATATATATATATATATATATATATATATATATATATATATATATATATATATATATATATATATATATATATATATATATATATATATATATATATATATATATATATATATATATATATAGCGTGAATATGTTTAAAAACAAGGTTGACACATATCTCAGGAGGGCGGGCTATAAGTAGATGAACATTGTTGGACTCTCGATAAGCCAATGGCTTCCTTGTCCACTTGCTATCTGGGCCTTTGGCTTGGATGGCAAATCTTGTTAAATATATATATATATATATATATATATATATATATATAAATATATATATACATTCTTACATAATAATCAATTCCGAATGGAAAATAAATTATTGAGTGGAGCATGAAATAGTGAATTGGAATATATATATATATATATATATATATATATATATATATATATATATATCCGGGGAATGCGTAGCCTTTGGTAACTAAACAAAAACAATATATATTAGGCTTTTCATTTGTAGTTACCAAAGGGTACTCATTCCCCGGATATATATATATATATATATATATATATACATATATATATATATACATATATATATATATATATATATATATATATATATATATATATATATATATATATATATATATATATATATATATATATATATATATATATATATATATATATATATATATATATATATATATATATATATATATACATATATATATTCCAATTCACTATTTCATGCTCCACTCAATAATTTATTTTCCATTCGGAATTTATTATTATGTAAGAATCCGGGGAATGAGTAGGCCTACCCTTTGGTAAGTAAAAATAAAAAGCCTAACATGTGAATATGTGAACACTTACATTGTTATGATGCACACTGTGCATATGTGTAACTTGTCATCCTGATATGTGTTTTTAAACGTAGTCACGCTGCTAACATGTATTTGCACAATCTGTAGATAATGTGTTCCTTTCATTAATTGTCCTCTGTGAGAACGAGTACTTCCCGATATCTAATCTACACTGACCATTTGCTAAATATTACCTCATGTTCTCTTGTTCTACTATATTTCTTGAGTGAGAAAAAATAATTCTATCAATATTTTCACATCCATTCAATATCTTAAAATACTTCAATTAGATATTCTCTTAACCACATGACCAGTATGATAATCGCAAGGTGGCAGCACCTTTACTAAAATGAGCTGTGTCACTAGGTGGCACGATTGCAAAATTGTTGAACATCGCAAAAATTCGAACGTTTTACATTGTCCTTATGCCATAGTGTCGCATTATTCATTTTGTTTATGTGAGTGCAATTTTTTATCATGTGACATATGTAGGTTGGAGGTGGCAGTTTTCACGGTTAGTATGTCTACCACACAGTGACAGCGGTGTGGGAGCGATAATATAACCACTATATTCACCATGGCCTAACATGCAGGCAAGAATTGACGTACTCCCGCATTACATGCGTTGTTGTTGTGTGTGTGCGTGTATCCATTGTGATTTTTATCAATATTTTAGCAAATATATAATAAAGGCTAAATAATCATTTCAAATTTAGAGGTCAGACCACATCACAGACACGGTCTCAGTGCAACATTACATTGTCATTGCCATTTGGTGGTTAATTACCTTGAAGTTAATTACCCCTGCCCAATTAATTACCCCTTGTTACCCAATACACATGCCAGCTACCTCATACTCCTGAAACATGCAAAAGGACATGGTTAAATATTAACACTGAAAACTACAGTATTATTCCAACTCTGCACCACGCAAGAGGGAGCAAAGTCGGTATAAGCTTTATAAGTAGACGATATTCAAAGATATTGCATTGAGTTTGTATCACACAGTTAGCATTTATAATGTAACACACGTTCTTAGGTTAAACACTGAAAACTACGCGTATGCATATTAGTTTGAATGAAGTAACATTATTATTCCAACTCTGCCCCATGCAAGAGGGTGCAAATTCGGAATAAACATTATAAGTAGACGATATTCAAAGATATTGAGTTGAGTTTGTGTCACACAGTTAGCATTTATAATGTAACACACGTTCTTAGGCTAAACACTCTGAAAACTACGCCTAAACATATAAGTTTGAGTGAAATAACAGTATTAGTCCAACTCTGCATCACGCAAGAGGGGGCAAAGTCAGAATAAGCATTATAAGTAGACGATATTCAAAGATAATGCGTTGCGTTTGTGTCACACAGTTAGCATTTATAACGTAACACACGTTCGTAGGCTAAACACTATGAAATCTACGCATATATATATATTAATTAAGACTTAAATAACAGTATTATTCCCACTCTGCACCATGCAAGAAGGGGCAAAGTCGTAATAAACATTATAATTTATGAGTAGACGATATTCAAAGATATTGCGTTGCGGTTGTGTTATCTCCACTCTGCCCCCATTCCAAAACTGCCCGCAACAGTCAGATCACACCACAGTGCAACAGTACATTGTCATTGACATTGCCATTTGGTAGCCATGCTAACGTTTCCTCTGATTACAAGAAAATTAGTCCATCAATATCATCAATTCTGACAGTTTTTCACAGCAACTACCATCTCTTTTTAACCACCTCCTCGTGCGATGCCCGTCAATGTTTGCAACAATATCCATGTGACCCATAGTAGAAAAATTTCCATAAATCCCTACACCTATTAAACTATCAACAAAATGCACTATTTGACAGCCAATGGCTTCTACAAACAAACCTGTGGATATGCTTGCTCAATTGCACTAATGTCACATCATATGAATTTCTTAATTTCACATTTTAATGTGCCCTACATTTGTGTGAAACCATAAACAGGAAGTCCATTTGTCTGATCTCAAACAAAAATGTTAATTTTGTAAAAAAAAATGGAATTAACCTGTTGGTAAAGGTAAATGCATACCGTGCATTCATTAAAAAAATTTATGTCTCACCTATATCTTGGAGTTATTTACATACACAAGGAGCCACCACCTGTGATGGACAAAACACACAGTATAACACTTGAAAGCACTCACTTTGTGAATCAGTTTGTATAAATGAACTTGTAACATAATTTTCAAGATAGTCCACCATGTGTTCTGAAATCATATTCTACATACTACATAGCCAGTTGTTATTCCATGCAGAATATTATTACTTTAATAATAGTAGAAAGAGTGAGGAGAAATATCCACCTGCTGGTGGATTTAAGACGAAAGTTGGCAACAAGGCCAGTCACCATTACCACAAACCATCAGATGCAACAATCCAGCAAGAACCCAGTGGGGTTTGCATTGAGGTTTGGTTGCCATGGCGAAGTCAGCATGATTTTGACACAGTAGTACAAACTACTTCTTCAGGATTGCTGGCATTTTCCGATGCAGCGGACCGGCCAGGCACAAAAAAAATTCTACAGCCACGACTTGATCGATGCCTTGATCTAACAGACACCTGTCTTCAAGCGTAAGCACTAAATGCAGTTTCTGAAATGCGAACAACACCAGAAGTTCAACAGTGATCGTGCCTCTTTAGAGGATGTTGATTTGAAAGTCATCAAATGATGATAGATCTAGACGTTAATAAAAAGTGCAATCAATCGTTAATTGAGACCAAAGCAGAGTTGATTGTCCTAACATTAGAGATGTATCTACACATCGACTTGTGAACACTGTTTATACCTGTCAAATTAAATAACTTCCATGCTTTGTTAATAATAGTAATAATAATGATTTATTTTATTTGTAATGATCAGAATTCAGATAGAATAGAAATAAAATACGTACAAAATATGTTAATAATATTTGATAGCGCTCAACAATTGTTATTTTCAATGTTAAAGTATTGATAAAAGAAATCACAGTGTCCGTACCCATGAAAAGTATCAATAGTAACAGAGAGTGAGTCAGTGAGATATGTTTATTTATGTAACGTTGACTCCTTGTTAAATCTTGCCTACCTTGTCCGTCGTTTAGCACCCGCCTTTTAGACAGCCCCCTATTGACTTTGACTGAACTAATGACAAAACTAACAAACTGTCTGATGTTCATTAGTGCTGTTGCTCCTAATGTGTTAATGTTAGTGTTTTATACATTGTTGTGAATATTATGTAAGTAAATAACAAAAATACATATTATGTTGTTTCAGATGACAGTCCCATCATCGTAACTCGTGACAGTGTCACTCACATTACCTCTACTTTTATGTTGTTTGATGTAACACTAACAGTCCCGTCGTCTGTGACTTGTGACAGTGTCACCAATATTGCCTCTACTTTTATGTTGTTTGTAACACAAACAGTCCCATCAGCTCTGACTTGTGACACTGTCACCCACATTACCTCTACTTTTATGTTGTTTCATATAACACTCACAGTTCCATCATCTGAGACTTTTCACTGTGTCAATAATATTGCCTCTACTTTTACGTTGTTTGATATAACACTCATCGATCCATCATCTGAGACTTTTGACAGTGTCACCAATATTGCCTTTACTTTTATGTTGTTTCATATGAGCAATATGACACTAACAGTCCCATGATCTGCTACTTGTGACACTGTCAGTGACAGTGTCACCCACATTGCCTTTACTTTGATGTTGTTTCATATAACACTCACAGTACCATCATCTGAGACTTTTGACAGTGTCACCAATATTGCCTCTACTTTTATTTTGTTTCATATATCACTCACAGTTCCATCATCTGAGACTTTTGACAGTGTCACTAATATTGCCACTTCTTTTATGTTTAAGCTTAACAATTCTCGTGACATAGAGTTATCTAACTGTATGTCGAAAAACTGGGAAAAAAACTTGTTTCACTTTAGTTAACCCGTAATAACAGTTAGAGTTTGAATAAAAAGTCCATTACCTTTTAATCGTTGCAATTTTGGGCTATACTTCATAGAGTAGCCAATTTTGTTGGTGTAATTCAACTGTTGATCAGACACATTTTCAGTATATTTGTACTCTATAATTAGACTGTAAAATTGCACTAAACATATACATTAAAAATCCTGGCCAGCTGCCAGCAGACTCTGGACTAGTGATAAACCTGTTGACTCTGTCTGATACTGTCGTTAATTATGTGTCTTCTTGTCATGACATTAATGTTGTTTCAGGTGACTGCGATGCGTGTTTGTGTCACAAGTGTCTACAATGAACTGATGAACCTGCAGATTCACTCATGTTGACAATAACGAATGTCCACTTCTACTTGTTTCACTGGGGACAGTGACAGCACTTTCCAACAGAAAGGGACAGTGCACCAAGAGAGTGTAGGACATCGAGCCAAGTCACACAATGTCCACATCTTTGCTTTGATGTTCAAGAGAAACCTGTGACATCATCCTTTGTGGTCGCAAACATTCAGCTGTGACAAAGTTTTCACACAATTGTAATATGAAAACCAATTTGCGCATGAACACATGAACACTAACATTGGTGAAAATCCATCAAACACGGACTTCTTAAATATATGTACATGTGTTCACTGACACTGGTGAGAAACCACAGCAATGTGAAATATGTTCAAAAGGTTATTTGGACAGTGGCAACTAAAAGGTGCACGTATGTACTCACACTGGTGAGAAAACTGTGACATTCTGGAAAACGGATTTTACAGAGTGGTGGCTTAGAAGTACACGTCTGTAGATACACTGGTAATAAACTGTGTAAGCGTGATACATGTGGTACACAGTTTAGTTCCAGTAGTGCCTAGAGTAGTTGTACTGTTAAAAAAATCTTCAAATGTGATGAACGTGGGAACACGTTAAACACAGTAGTATTTAAATATGCCCTTAAATGTGCATACAGATACCTTTGAGAAATGTGACATATGCGGACATCGTTTTTTAAGTAGTCGTGATTTAACAAAACATGTCCGTATCCATACTGGGGAGAAACCTTTCAAATGTGACACATGTGGTGCACAGTTCACAAAAAATGGTAGTTTGACAATCCATGTCCGTATTCATACTGGGGAGAAACCTTTCAAATGTGATATATGTGGTGCACAATTCTCACAAAGTGGTAGTTTGACAATCCATGTCCGTATTCATACTGGGGAGAAACCTTTCAAATGTGATACATGTGGTGCACAGTTCTCAGAAAGTGGTAGTTTGAAGAAACATGTTCGTATCCATACTGGGGAGAAACCCTATAGATGTGATACGTGTGGTGCACAATTCTCACGAAATGGTCATTTGAAGATACATAGCCGTATCCATACTGGGGAGAAACCCTACAAATGTGATACGTGTGGTGCACAATTCTATATGAGTGGTCATTTGAAGACATGTTCGTATCCATACTGGGGAGAAACCCTATAGATGTGATACGTGTGGTGCACAATTCTCACGAAATGGTGATTTGAAGATACATATCCGTATCCATTCTGGGGAGAAACCCTTCAAATGTGATACATGTGGTGCACAATTCTCAGGAAGTGGTAATTTGAAGAAACATATCCGTATCCATACTGGGGAGAAACCTTTCAATTGTGATATGTGTGGTGCACAATTCTCTGACAGTGGTCATTTGAAGACACATATTCGTATCCATACTGGGGAGAAACCCTATAAATGTGATACGTGTGGTGCACAATTCTCTCTAAATGGTAATTTGAAGAAACATGTTCGTATCCATACTGGGGAGAAACCCTACAAATGTGATACATGTAGTGCACATTTCTCAGAAAGTGGTAGTTTGAAGAACCATGTCCGTATCCATACTGGGGAGAAACCGTACAAATGTGATACATGTGGTGCACATTTCTCAGAAAGTTGTAGTTTGAAGAACCATGTCCGTATCCATACTGGGGAGAAACCCTATAGATGTGATACGTGTGGTGCACAATTCTCACGAAATGGTGATTTGAAGATACATATCCGTATCCATTCTGGGGAGAAACCCTTCAAATGTGATACATGTGGTGCACAATTCTCAGGAGGTGGTAATTTGAAGAAACATATCCGTATCCATACTGGGGAGAAACCCTTCAAATGTGATACATGTGGTGCACAATTCTCAGGAAGTGGTAATTTGAAGAAACATGTTCGTATCCATACTGGGGAGAAACCCTACAAATGTGATACTTGTGGTGCACAATTCTCATTCAATTGTAATTTGAAGACACTTATTCGTATCCATACTGGGGAGAAACCCTATAAATGTGATACGTGTGGTGCACAATTATCTCTAAATGGTAATTTGAAGAAACATGTTCGTACCCATACTGGGGAGAAACCCTACAAATGTGATACATGTGGTGCAAAATTCTCAGAAAATGGTAGCATGAAGAAACATGTCCGTATCCATACCCGGGAGAAACCCTACAAATGTGATACATGTGGTGAGCAATTCGCAGAAAAGGGTTATTTGAAGATACATGTACGTATCCATACTGGGGAGAAACCTTACAAATGTGGGGCACAATTCTCAGCAAGTTATAGTTTGAAGAAGCACGTCCGTATCCTGCTGGTTAGAAACGTTTCAAATGTGATACCTGCACAATTATCAGAAAGGGGTAGATTCAAGTCACATGTCGTTATCCATTATGGGGAGAAACCCTACATATGTGATACCTCTAGTGCACAATTCTCAGCAAGTAGTAAATTGAGGAAATGTCCGTTTTCAAACTAGAAAAAACCTCCAAATGTAGTATATGTGGTGCACAATTGTCAATAAGTGGTGATGTGAAGACACATGTCCGTATCCATACACATGTCCAGGAACCCTACAAATGTGATACATGCGGTGCACAATTCTCACATAGTGGTGCTTTGAAGAAAGTGTCTGTGTCCGTATCCATGCTGGAGAGAAACCCCATATATGTGATACCCATAGCGCACATTTGTCAACAAGTGGGGATATCATGTCCTTATCCACACTGTTGAAATAAACGTTCATATGTGATACATGTGGTATACAGTTTATAAAATGTGGCAATTTGAGGAGACATTAGCAGCAACCCTACAAATGTGGAGTTCACTTATTAATGAATGGCAGTTTACAATCGCATATTTGCACTGACACTCGCGGGAAACATTCTAAACGTGATATATGTTGTTTGGAATTATTTGATAGTTGTCATTAACAGTCACTTATACCTACTCGCACATGCGAGAAACCCTTAGTGTGACACCTGTTGGCATAGTTTATAAACAGCAGTACTTTAAATGTGAATGTACGCACCGTTGGAAATTATTCAGAAGTGACGTTTATGGGAAATTGTTACAAAGAGTGATGATTTATACTTTTAAACGTACATGTGCTCTATGCCATTGGTGAGAAACTGTTGAATGTCGACACATCTGGAGCCCAGTCCATATATGGTAGTAATGTAAAGAACCGTACGTTCCTTTAGAGGGGAGAATAACTTTTAATGTGTTGCATTATATGCCACTTCCCATGGAGTGGTAATTTATGCTATATATATATATATACTCGCAAACTCACATGCATACTGGTGCAGACCATATAACTGTGTCTGCTATGTGACAAAGTTTATACATAGTGGGAATTAGCTGTGGGAGAAACCCTACAAATCCTACCCTACATTTCCGTGATGCCTCGCAACAGTTCTGTGTGCTATTTCTTAACAAGTGTGAAAGTTTCCTCCTGAACCGCGGCCTAAGAAGGACATTTGTATAATTGATATCAGACTTCCATTTGCCATTGTTTCTTTAGCAAGAGTCAAATATCTGCAGTCCATTCGGTCATCACATAGTCAGCTATAAAAATGCTTTTTTCTCGGAAGGAGTCGACAAGTAAGCTACTATTTAAATTTACCTGTTAATTTACAGTGTTAAATAACAATAATACATGTTACTTCTGTGATAAAATCATATAACTGCCATTGTGTTTTGTATCGGCCTGTAACACGGAGTGTGTAAACGTACCTGCAAACTCCGGCTCTGGACACTCAACAATTATATACTTGAAAGTAAAATTTGTTCACGTTGTCTTCAACCACAATAGTACAGTATAACTGTTCGCTGGTTTGTATTACGTGTTTACTTGTCATGCTGTAGTGCACTTACTGGAGGTTTATGTGGTCTCATTGGTTCAGTCGGGAGAAGGCTTGGATTGTCACTTACTGGAGGTTTATGTGGTCTCACTGGTTCAGTCGGGAGAAGGCTTGGATTGTCACTTACTGGAGGTTTATGTGGTCTCACTGGTTCAGTCGGGAGAAGGCTTGGATTGTCACTTACTGGAGGTTTATGTTGTCTCACTGGTTCAGTCGGGAGAAGGCGGGGATTGTCACTTTCAGAATAAAGAGTGGATGAGCAACTTACATATTATTTTCATTTTATTTCCAATAACCGGTTTTGTGAGTCTTGAATTGAATGTGGTTGAAATCACCTTTGTTACTTCCAGTTTACACGTTTTCATATTCATATAATAGTATGTATTTGTATTGGGATATAGAAATAAGACATTTCTTCAGTGCACCCATTTCTTATATTATGTAGCCAATGTTGATAATGATTATATGTTGCCAGAGCCTCAGTTAGGCCGTTGGCGTCAGTAGAGTAGAGGTCTTACCCGAAATAAAAATGGTAATTGTTTCTAAAAAGGTAAATGAAAATCATGCATTCATGCAAAAACATCTATGTCCTACCTAGTTGTTGGCGTTGCTTACATACACAAGGAACCACCACCTGTATTGGGCAGAACACACATATATGAGCTACTTCAGCTTGAGACAGTCTGTATACTAGTACGACACTCGAATAAATTCACTTTTTCAGCTCTCTCGAATGAACTTGTAACATAATTTTTTGGAATAGTCCAGCATGTGTTCTGTAATCAAATTCTATATAGCCAGTTGTTATTCCATACTGAAAATTATAATAATTTGTTTACCTATTGCCACAATACACCTATGTAAACAGACCCAAATATCACATTTGAGTGTGGATTACTGAAAAGCCAGACATCTCAACTTGTTGAATTGCATAACATTACATAACCTACTTAGTGGAGTCCTCAGAAACAACTCACCATCCCTGTGAAACAGTTAGGTCAGCTCACTAGGCCATATCAGATAACAGCTAGGCCTGTCCAGGATTTTCTCAACTCTTCACATGGACTTGAGTAAAGGTGACTGTGTCTAATTAACTGAAATAAACAAAAGTTGACTGCTAAGTAATTATATTATAATGTGACTTGTTCTGCATTGATGTAACTTATCAGATGGAGGCTGCACTAGTGTGAATATGTCCCCACCCCCACCCCCCATCCCCAATATACTGGTCTCCTGTCACTGTCATCTGTGTTCTCAGGCGGATTAGACGTCTTTGCATTCAGATAACGGTTTTGTCACTTTCATTAGTAATTTTACTTGGATTTACCTGGGATTTTATAATGGAGGAGACAATACATGATAGTAGTAGTAGTAGTAGTAGTAGTAGTAGTAGTAGTAGTAGTAGTAGTAGTAGTAGTAGTAGTAGTAGTAGTAGTAGAAAGGGTGAGGAGAAATATCCACCTGCTGGTGGACTTAAGATGAAGATTGGCGGCTTCAAGACCGGCCACTGTTACCACAAACCATCAGATGCAGCAATCCAACAGGAACCCAGTGGGGTTAGCAGTGGGGTTTGGTTGCCACGGCTAAGCCAGGATGACTTTGACAGAGTGGTGCAAACCACTCCTTCAGGATTGCTGGCAGTTTCCGACGCAGAGGGCCGACCAGGCACGAGCAAAATTCTACGGCCACAGCTTGATCAATGCCCTGGCCTAACAGGCATATGTCTTCAAGCTGACGTACAGACAGATACTCATGCAGTTTCTGAAATGCGTTTACTTAGTGTGGACAAAAATGCAGCAATGTGGAATGATTGCTTTAAAAAGCATGTTAGCAGAGAGGACACATGTATTCTTCCACACTTCGAAGTACATTTTGGTTTGTGTTGGCAACAGTCATTGTCCTGTACAGCCTGTCACTACAAGTCACGTATGTATAAACTGTATTCCGAAGTAATCACGAGTAGTCGTGGTCAGAAACCGTGTGCTCCAAATGTAGCCATCTATGTAGGACTACAAGATACAACGATGGGAAACACAAAGTTGCGACACATTCTGACCATAACAAACACACCTCCCCCAAGTCGAAGCGGGATGCTAAGGACATCCAACCGGGTTGCCACAATTACTTCTCAGTCCACGACTGATGACCTACAGCAGAAGAGGGAAAAAACCAGAGAGATAAATGTTCTGCGTGGTCTTCCAGCAAACGCACTAATCAATATAAGCATGGATGTGAGGTACAACTCAACATCCCTGAAAAACAGCTACGGTTGTAGACAGAGTGCAAGTCAAGCAGTGGGAACCGCGATTGAATGGCAGACGGACAAGCATGAGATTGTAGGTTTTCACATGGAGAACAAGCTATGCTGATCACTTCGCAATCAAGGTCAAAATGTGTCGTGCCCAGGCCATCAAGGATGTACAGCCACGATTCGTGTGGTCGATCCAATATCAGAATATGAAATAGGCCGTCAAATCGGAGTGCGCTTTGCCCAGCAACAGGTCGGACTAAAATTCGTTGCAACAGACGGTGATGCGAAAGCATTTCATGGGTTTCAGGATGCCATGCCAACAGTCGCGGCAGAACGGCAGGCTGACACAACACATCTCGGTCAGACACATTTCCGACATATCATGAGAGCATATTTCTCATCCAGAATGTTCCCGGGAGAGAATGCCATGGTAAGAGCTGAAAACAAGACGTAACAGGACGTAAGAACACGATGCCAGAAAATCTACACAGATATGCACACACTTTATGCTGGTGACATTAGAATGATAACTACTAAGATACCAAAGATAATCCAAGCAACACTGTTATTCTGGCTCAAGTCAGAACTGTCACCGACATGGAATTATCTGTCGTGGAGGTAAGCGAAAAACTGGTGGAAAAGGTCACAGCATTTGAAGGCATGTGGCCTGACACGACTCAATATGACAGATGAAGACCGAGCAACACTTGAAGGATTAATAGAAAAGCGACTGGGAAATTCAGCACTCCAGATGACACGACACAGACTTACAACTGACAAGAATGAATCCATTAACCGATCATTCAGTGGTTCATTGCCGAAGAATGTTAAATTCAGTAGAAATGCACATGGACGAGTGAGTTCAGTGATTGATCGCATAAATTATGGAGCGGGGAATTCAATGCTGCGCAAGTTGGAGAGTGTACATTGTTCTATTACGAGAGGTGGACAGGTCGCTAGAGCTGTCAAGCAAATCCAGCATGAGGTGGAATACCAGAGACAATACAAACGTCGATCATCGGTGCGTCTGCATATCCGTCATACCAAGTTAAAGCGCATGCTACTTCGAATCAAAAAGAAACCGCCGTCCAGAAGATCGATACCTGAAGTGTCAGCTTGATCCAAAATCAGCTACTCGTAAAGGGAAGGAAAGGCCAGCTTCAGAAACGCCAGCAGCAGTAGTTAAGCCAGTGGTCACAAGGAGTCGTCGCAGAAAGACAACACTGCCAACTGCAAACAGGGAAGATCATCCTTATTCATTGCGATCACGAAAGTCTGCTGATCACAGTTATGCCAACAGAAAGAAGAGTGTAGATTTTTAAACAAACAGAAAACAGAAC
This sequence comes from Lamellibrachia columna, assembly GCA_963662155.1. Classification (NCBI taxonomy): domain Eukaryota; kingdom Metazoa; phylum Annelida; class Polychaeta; order Sabellida; family Siboglinidae; genus Lamellibrachia; species Lamellibrachia columna. The sequence goes on from OY759272.1 coordinate 49,510,570, forward strand.
ACTTCTTATAAATGTGAACTTTCTACTTTCTCTCAGTTTCATTACTCATAGACCTGCAACCACAATACAAGAAACCACCAACAGACAATGGACCATGACTGGCACATGGTGCCATCTTGTGAGCTATACATAAATCGACCTTCGAAGACATCACTCAGCATGGGCTGACAGACACAAATGCATAAGACTGATTACAGTAGACGACACTTTGAAAAAACTGAAGGATTCAACACATATCGAAAAATGTAAGTTTTACTATTGCATTGAAATACCTTGAATTGCAGCATGCACTTTGGAAATGGTGCATGACCAAAGCATACATCTTGACTAACACAATATTGCCTGTTGTTATTTATTGAATGTGGCTCCATAGAGATATGACTTGCTGTCAGACACAGGCTGTTATGACAAAGATGAATAGCATCTAAGCCAAGTTCAACACGTGTCATCTTGTATTCAAGCATATAACTTAAACGATGCAGTGTAACCGTTCTGTAGCCACATTCAAAACGGCAATTAATAACACCATAGTCACTGAATATTCCTTTTCTGCACCCTGTCCACAACTGACTCTGCCCACTGGCAGACAATATCACCTTTTCTTGTAATTGTACGGTGTACTATTTACAAAAATCAACATCCATGTTTTCTGTTTCCGTTGCCATGACACTCTATTTGGAGTCAGACCACAGTAGAGAATTGCATTGGTGGCCATGTTAACGTTTTGTCTGATTATAAGAAAACCTGAACATCAAAAATTCTGAAATAAATGTGCAGCAACTGCCATCATCTCATTGACATGCTCACCAACTTTTATCAAAATCACATACCTCCAGCCCTTTTAAAATGCCCCCACGTTACAAAAATAGCCGTGTATTCATGCGCCCACGTGGCCCATAGCAGAAAAATTCCTATAAATCCCTCCGCCAGTTAAACTCTCAAAACTAGGAAACAATGAACACTCCCGCTTACTACTTGCGCATATACAAGAGATGCTCCCCGTACCCAGAAGCATCTGGGCCACCATACCAGAAACAGCTTGTTTGATTATTGTATCGTTTAACCGATTTGACTATTAAATACGTGATTAAATGCAAGAGAACATCGTTCTTCTTTATAATCAAACAAGCTTGGACAGCAGCTAAGTACGGGGCGACTATTCGATGGAGAAACTAGTAAATATACACATTTACGCTGGCACCTATTGATAACATTGAACCCCTACGGCTACGGCTACGGACTCTGCCATAAAACTGTCTAGAGCCAGGTAGCACCGCAAACATGGTGATTGAGGTTGCATGTCCATTCCCAGGATGCGACTACGTATCACGGAACGACGACGCTGCAATAGTAGTCGAACTCCTAAAGATTCATGGGTTGACACACTCGATTCATGCCGCGGCGACACCTGGTGGGCAAATGGAAAAGCTCAAACGCCCTACTGTATCGTTAGCTGGTACGTCAGAAACCTGGGCATACTTCGAAACCAGGTGGGGCGAATATCGAGACGGCACACGCCTCCGGGGAGACGACATCGTTGTTCAACTATTGGAGTGCTGTGATGACGAATTGAGACGGGACCTCACTCGTTCAAACGGAGGCTCCATGGTCGGAGGCACCGAGGCAAACGTGTTAGCGGCGATAAAGGCACTCGCGGTGCGTAGTGAAAACATCATGGTGGCACGATACGCATTACATGACATGCGCCAGGGACGCGAGGAACAAATTCGATCATTCTACGCCCGAATCAAGGGTCAGGCTGACACCTGTGATTATCGAATCAAGTGCACCAAAGCCGGTTGCGACGAGATGGTCGACTTCGCCGGCGAGATATTGCGTGACGTACTCGCTCGCGGTATCGTGGACGACGAGATTAAGTTGGACTTGTTAAGCGACCAGAACCAAAAGATGAAGATCGAGGAGATGATTAAATTCGTCGAGGCGCGTGAGTCGGGCAAACGATCGGCATCGCGCCTGCTGGATACCCCGAGTGTAAACGCGGCAAGTAGTACATATCGCCGCAATAAGCAACATGAGGTACGAACCAGAGGCGCGGCGACGACTAAGCCGAGACCTGATCCGAAGCCAGAGCAAACGTTCGACCCCACTGCACTGTGTTGGTTCTGTGCGGAGAGAGGCCACGGTAAGAACCCGCCGTGGAGCATAAGGAGAAGCCAATGCCCAGCGTACGGCAAGCGATGTAGTAAATGCAAAAACGTGAACCACATAGAACGCGCCTGCCTCGGCAAGGCGTATACCCGCCGGCCGACTGAGACCGCCGAGACAAGTGATGAACAGTCCGCGGCCTTCGAACTGTGCACTGTGTTCAACGGACCGGTTGCCGACGTCAACGCGATCGCACTAGACCACCATCTGTACGATAACCTTTGTGACAGATGGCATAAACGCGCGTCCGACCCGCAGCCGTATGTCCGGGTCAACGTCGGAGCATTCGATGAGGATTACCGTGCCCTCGGTTTCGCACTCAGGAAGCGAGTAAGCGCCGCCGAACTCCCCGCGATGGCAGATACCGGATGCCAGAGCTGCCTAATGGGCATACAAGTGGCCGAGAGGATGGGGCTCAATGCGGACGACCTCATACCGGTCACCATGACGATGCGAGCGGCGAACGAGGGAGGGATACCTATCCTCGGAGCGATGGTGGTGCGATTCTCTGGTACCGACAGCCGGGCCATAACGCACGAGACAAATCGCCTACATCACCAACACATCAGATCGTGTCTTCCTGTCACGGGCCGCGTGCATCGACCTTGGGATGATTAGCGAGACATTCCCGACCATTGGCGAGGTCATTGCATCAGATGATGCAGCCGCTCCGACCCCATGCCCATGTACCCCGCGGACAGGACCGCCGCCACTTCCCGAGGGCCTACCGATGCCCGCGACCGAGGAGAATCGAGCAGCGATCGAATTGTGGCTGAAGAGACGGTACGCGGCGACCACATTCAACACATGTACCCACCAAACACTGCCCATGATGTCTGGCCCACCCTTGCGACTGATGATACACAGGGATGCGACACCCGTCGCACGACACAGTCCAATACCGGTGGCCGTGCACTGGCAAGGAGGAGGTCAAGGCCGGCTTAGACGAGGATGTACGTCTCGGTGTGTTCGAGAAGGTACCGGTCGGCGATCGGGTCACATGGTGCCACCGTATGGCGATTTGTGCCAAAAAGAATGCCAAGCCAAGACGCACCGTGGACTTCCAGGCATTAAATGTCTATGCAGCACGTGAAACACACCACACCCCATCCCCGTTCCATCAGGCGCGAGGTGTCCCCGAGAACAAGCGTAAGACGGTGTTCGATGCTTGGAATGGGTATCACAGCGTGCCGCTGCACGAGGACGATAAACACCTGACGACGTTCATCACGCCGTGGGGACGTTACCGCTACTGTGTCGCTCCACAGGGGTATCGCGCGTCGGGCGACGGCTACACTCGCCGATACGACGAGATCGTCTCGGAAATAGGCGAGCACACGAAATGCATCGACGACGCTCTGCTCTGGTCGGATAGTATCGCCGACAGCTTCCACCAGGCCGTGCAATGGCTTGACGTGTGCGGTCGGAATGGCATAACCCTGAACCCGGGGAAATTCATCTTTAGCAGCCCCGTCGTGGAATTCGCGGGATTCACCATCACAATGGACAGCGTACTACCCAGCCCGAAGTATTCTGATGCAATCCTGAACTTCCCCGTGCCACGTAACATTCACGACATCCGCTCATGGTTCGGTCTCGTGAACCAGGTCTCGTACGCCTTCAGCATGGCGGAACGAATGCTACCGTTCCGCGCACTCCTGAAAGCGGGCCAACAATTTCGATGGAACACTGAGCTTCAGGAGATATTCGATGAGTCGAAGGAGCACATCGTCCAGGAAATCGAGAACGGCGTCAGGATATTTGACAAGAGCAAGCCGACCTGCATCGCCACCGACTGGTCGAAAACCGGAATCGGATTCTGGCTACTACAGAAGCACTGTGATTGCACGCCGGTGAAACCGTTTTGCTGCAACGGCGGCTGGAAAGTGACCCTGGTCGGTAGCCGATTTACACACGCGGCGGAATCGCGCTACGCCCCGATTGAAGGCGAGGCGCTGGCAGTCGCCGATGCACTGGATAAAGCACGCTACTTCGTGCTTGGTTGCGAGGATCTCATCATCGCGGTCGATCACAAGCCACTCTTGAAGATCTTCGGCGATCGCTCCCTGGAGGATATACCAAACTCACGCCTACGTAACTTGAAAGAGAAAACACTGCGATACCGCTTCCGTGTTACCCACGTGCCGGGTATGAGAAACAAGGCAGCCGACGCAATGTCACGCCACCCTACGGGACGCCCGGTGAAGACGGACCTCCCGGACGATCACGCATCACTAGCGGATACCCTATGGGGCCACAGTCATCCTGACGCGCTGCTTTTGATTAGGACGCACGAACCAGATGACGCTGATTCAGAACTACTGACATTCCGTGACGCCACCGGGATACTGGGGTCGGTGACATGGGATCGCGTGAGAGAGGCCACCGCGAGCAACCCCGATATGCACCTACTCACTGAACTGATCGAGGACGGCATGCCGATGACTCGGAGCGAGATGCCAGTGCCCATCCGACAGTTTCACCAGTACCGACATGAGCTGTCGACAACCGACGGTGTAGCCATCTATAAGGATCGCATCATCATCCCACCCGCGCTACGCCACGCCGTGCTGGCCGCCCTCCACGCGGCACACCAGGGCGTGTCTATGATGACGGCAAGAGCGGAAACATCGATATTATGGCCCGGTATGACAGAGGACATCGCCAAGGTCCGCAACGAATGCGAACACTGCCATCGTATGGCCCCGTCCCAGCCAGCCGCACCGCCCACCCGGCCCATATTGCCCGTCTACCCGTTCCAGGCGATATGCTCTGACTTCTTCTCGTACAAGGGTGTGTACTACGTAGTAGTTGTCGATCGCTACTCGAATTGGCCCATCATCGCGAAGACATCGGCGGGCGGGGCTGGCCTGGTTAACATTCTGAGACAGACATTCGTAACCTACGGGACACCGGAGGAGCTTGCATCAGACGGCGGTCCAGAATACACATCGACTGACACCCGCCAGTTCCTACGTACGTGGGACGTGAATCATCGGCTGTCCTCAGTCGCCTTCCCCCACAGCAATTGCCGCGCGGAGGTCGCCGTTAAGACAATGAAGCGCTTGATAACGGACAACACTGGCGGGAAGGGCGATCTGGACACAGACGCAGGACAGCGAGCGGTCTTACAATACCGCAACACGCCAGACCCAGACACTAAGATATCACCAGCAATGTGCGTATTTGGTCGCATGATACGTGACTTCATCCCGGTGATCCCCGGCAAGTATCTCCCCCACGACACCTGGCGCGACACGCTACGTGCCCGCGAAGACGCACTCCGCAAAAGGCACATCAAGACACACGAGTACTGGAGCGAACACACCAGGCGTCTGCCCGCACTGGCAGTGGGGGACTATGTCCGCATCCAGAACCAAACTGGACAACACCCGAACAAATGGGACCGCACCGGCACGGTCGTGGAAGTCAAACAGCATGACCAATACCAAGTCAAAGTCGATGGATCCGGTCGCGTGACACTCCGCAACCGTCGTTTCCTACGGAAGTTCACACCGATCACTTCCCCGGAACCACCTCGACCAATCGATGTAGACCTCGGCATGAGAATAGCCCCGACCCCGCCGCCACCACGTACGATCACACCGATGTTGCCATCGCCGCCCAACGTGTCACCCGCCACACCTACTGGCCCGACTCCGGCCCCAGACGTGATTCACCGATCCCCGTCTCACGGCTCACCGCCTCCCGTGGCCCCGGCGACTATCACTACACCGTCACGCCATCCTACACTGGATATCGCTACCCCGAGCCGCCCGGTAATACCGAGCTCAATACCACCAGCTAGACGTCCCATACCGCTGATGTCACCGTTGCCACCCGAGACACCGCCAGAACTTACTGTGAGACGATCCAACCGTGAACCCAAGGCACCGGCTTGGCACACTGAGTACGAGATGAAAGTAAGACTTATAGCGTTAAAATGTTTAATCACGCCATTAATAAAATCTTCTCAGCTTATTACTCAGACACTCTTTGTAAAAGCTTAGAGGGAGATAGGAAACAATGAACACTCCCGCTTACTACTTGCGCATATACAAGAGATGCTCCCCGTACCCAGAAGCATCTGGGCCACCATACCAGAAACAGCTTGTTTGATTATTGTATCGTTTGACCGATTTGACTATTAAATACGTGATTAAATGGAAGAGAACATCGTTCTTCTTTTTTAAAAATGCACTATTTCAAAGCCAATAGCTTCTATAAACAAACCTGTGAATATTCCTGCTCAAAGGCACTCATGTCACATAATATAAATTTATTAAGTTCACATTTCACAATATCACGTGCCCAACATTGGAACAGCGCCCTTAGTGCCTAGTAACCGAACCAATTCGAGCACGACACTTGGTGCATTGTGACCGTACTAACGAATTGCCCTAGTGGACAGTTTTGGAACAAACTATTTTTCACAAAAAGCGCCCCAGCGCATCAATTGTCACCCAGCACGTGTTTCCATGTTGCGCATGCGCAACATCCAGCTTCCTAAATCGGCTATATCACTGGGAATCAAAAATACTCTGGGGGTGGTCGGTGGAGTCAGGACCAATTCCAGCTCCAATTCCACTTGTAACAAATGTCACGAATGTGAGAAACAACAAAACAAGAGAAACAGCAGTGGCGAGACAACGAAATAGCAGAACAGAAACAGGGAAACAACAAAGTAGCGAAGTGGTAAAACAGTGAAACAACAAAACAGAAGAAACATCAAAGTGACCAAACAACCAAATGTAAACTTTACAAAAAACATAGACTACAAAACTTCACAAAATATGAACTTTACAAAAACTTTAGAAAACAAACTTAAAAAAAAAAACAGTTTACAAAATTACAAAAAAATTACAAAACTACAAAATGTAAATATTACAAAACATAAACTTCGCAAAACGAACTTTAAAAAATATAAACTTTACAAAATGAAAATTTCTAAACACTTCAAAACGTAAAGTTTACAAAAACAAACTTTACAAAACATACTTTTCAAAAAACAACAATTTTGTTTAAAAAAACTTTGTTTTGACCGGAGGTTGGTAATGCAATTTTCCGGAACCTAACTTCAATTTCGTGTGGAACCCTAAAATAATTTGGTCATTATCCCTACCCACCAATTTTTTCACTAAATGGCGCCACTTTAACCATAATTAGTTATTCCACTCGAGGGCGCCACCCTAAAAAAAAATTAATCTAAAGTTTTCGCGAATGTTCTAGAATGCCATTGCAAGTTGATTCAACTGATACACATCGTGTTTTTCTAATGAATAGATACATTTTGTAATAAAATATCCGCCATTTCTGGTCATTCTATTGCTCATATTTTTTCCGTGAACAATGCATTTAGTACGAGTCATGTTGGTTTTCTTATCAGGAGGCAGCCGCCATGGGCAGCCTCGTTAGTAACCGAATAAGTCTGGATTGATAGACATCCAACTCTGTCGACCATGTGTGGTAAGTCATTCGCCTATTCTCCATTTAATTATTTAAAGTATATTATAATTTGTCTATGTCACTGAACATTAATTTGACCTGTTTTTCACCCGAGAGATTGTTATAAGAAACTTTGTAGTATGAAAGTTTGTGCCCGCTAGAAGGAGCTTCTTGGTGAAAATATCGATAAAGTTAATGCATATATGGTCACTAGAGGCTATTTTTATTATAAATATAGGACAAGCTATTGCATTTGTGCTCGATACGAGCTAGGCAGTTGGTTTAATATGGGTCACGTTAATGCATAATTTTATGGTCACTAGAAGTGCTTCTTAGGAGAAATGTGGATCAGGTTATTCACTGCTTCGTTGTCTTGCTGTTTCGTCTCTTCACTGCCTCGTTGCCTCATTGCTTTGGAGTTTCTTTTTCGCACTACTGTTCTGTGTTATTGTTTTGGGTTAATGTTCCCCATTATTGTTCCGAGTTCCATGTTTCTGCTGTTATTCCGTGTTGCTATTACGGAAAGTTTATATTTTGTAAAATTAATGTTTTTTAAATTTTATTTTTGTAAAGTTGATGTTGTGTAAAGTTTAATTCATTACTTTACTGCCTCGTTTCATCGCAATTTTTTGCTTCGCTACTTCGCTGTTTTTTTTATAGTTTTGCGTCATATGTTGTATTTATGTAGCTAAAAAGCATTACATACGTAAATAAATACCATAAAGTACATATACGAAAGCATGTTTCTACATAGCTAAAACTGTTACACGCATACATAAAACCGTTCCACACAGCAAACGAGATACATGTTTTCGCTTGACAGAAACATACACCTGACACTAACAATAAATATTTAAAATAAATCAATAAAAAGTTACTTTACATTAATATTTATATATGAGTTATTACTCTCATGTATGTTACTGCCAGATGTTACTGTCAGGTGTTACTGTCAGGTGTGTGTTACTGTCATTTGTATGTTACTACCAATATATGTTCCTGTCATACGTATGTTACTGGCGTGTATATGTTCCTGTCATATATATATATATATATATATATATATATATATATATATATATATATATATATATATATATATATATATATATATATATATATATATATATATATATATATATATATATTACTGGGATACGTTGCTGCCAGGTGTCTGTCCTCATATCGGTACGATATTGTTATAATGTGTTACTGTCAGGTGTATGATACTCTCAGGTTTATATTACTGGCAAGTGTATTTTACTATCAGGGGTATATTACTAATATGTGTATGTTACTGTCCTCTATATGTCACTGTCAGGTGTAGGTCACTGTAACGAGTATGTTAATGTCAGGGGTATATTACTTTCATGTATATTACTGTCAAGAGTATATTCCTGTGGGGTTTATGTTACTGTCATTTATATATATATATATATATATATATATATATATATATATATATATATATATATATATATATATGTATATATATATATATATAATACTTTCAGGTGTGTATCACTGTCGTGTGTATATTGTTGTAATGTGTTTGTTACTCTCACGAATGTTAGTTACCATCAAATGTATGTTACTGTCAGGTGCATGTTAATGTCACGTGTATGTTATTATATTGTGTATGTTACTTTAAATTTGCTATGCTACTGTCAGGTGAATGTTACAATGACGTGTGTGTTACTGTCATGTGTATGTTACTATCATGTATATGTTACTGTTAGATGTATGTTACTGCCATGTGTATATTACTCTCAGGTTTATCAAGTGTATGTTTCTATCATGTATCTATTACTGTTATGTGTATGTTACTCTCATGTATGTAAGTTTATATTTTGTAGTTTTTAAAAGTTTTTGTCTTGTAAAGTTTATGTTTTTTTGTAAAGTTTGTTTTCTAAAGTTGCTACTTCGTTAACTCGCCACTTTGCTGTTTCTGTCGTTTTGTTGTTGTTTTACTTTCGTGACATTTTCTTTAAATTTATATTTCTCTGCCATTTTCAATAGCGATGTGACATTTGTTATAACATTTTCTTGTAGTATCTCAGTGAAATTGCAGCTGAAATTGGTTCCGATCTCCACCAACAACCTCCAGAGAATTGTTGGTCTAAGGATAGCAATTTTGTATGCTCGCGTGTCGGCTACGTTTTCACGAAAATAGGTCACGTCGTTTTTCCAATGACATAGCCACTTTAGGAAGCTGGTGATTGCGCATGCGCAACATGGAAACAGGTGCCGGGCGATAATTCACGTTTTTAACAAGGAAATGACTTAAGTTACTAGGAATTGGGGCGCTTTTTCCGAAAACCAATTCATTCCAAAAAAGTTTACCAGGGGCAATTTGTTAGTGCGGTCACAACGCACCAAGTGTCGTGTTTGAAGTAGTTCGGTTACTAGGCACTAGGGGCGCTGTTGTACAGTTCTATATTATGCGACGGGTAGCGACACCAGTACAAAAACGTTCCATCATGGCGCCACCTAGTTGGAGAGTGGCACCAGACACCGCATTCACCTGCTTGTAAGGGACCTCTATACTACTGACGTCAACGGTCTAACTGAAGCTCTGGCAGCATATCATCATTATCAAAACTGCCTACATAATATAAGAAATGGGTACACTGAAGAAATGTCTTATTTCTATATCCCGGTACAAATACATAATATTATATGAATCTGAAAATGTGTATACTGGAAGTAAATGCACAAAGGTGATTTAAACCACATTCAATTCAAGACATTCAATGCATATAATTCAATCTCACAAAACCGGTAATTGGAAAGAAATAATATGGAAGTTGCACATACACGCTTTACTGTCAAAGTGACAATCCCCGCCTTCTCCTGAACCAATGAGACAACATGATCCTCCAGTAAGTGCACTACAGCATGATAAGTAAACACGTAATACAAACCAGCTTACAGTTATACTATACTATTGTGGTTGAAGACAACGTGAACAAATGTTATTTTCAAGTATCTAACTGTTGAGTGTCCAGAGCCGGAGTTTACAGGTGCGTTTACACTTTCATTAATCACTGGAATCCACATTTGTAGGGTTACTGCTAATGGATTCGAACATGTCTCCTCAAATTCCCACTTTTTGTTAACTATTCACCATATATATCACATTTAAACGGTTTCTCCCCAGTGTGGATAAGGATATGAAATCCACGCTTGTTGAAAGATGTGCGCTACGGGTATCACATTTGAAGGGATTCTCCGCACAATGGATACGGACATGTTTCTTCAAATCACAATTTACTAAGAATTGTGCACCACAGGTATCACATACGTAGGGTTTCTCCCAGTGTCATACTGACATGTGTCTTCAAACTACCATTTACTGAGAACTGTGCACCGCAGGTATCACATTTGTACGGTTTCTCCCCAGTATGAATACGGGCATGTTTCTTCAAATTACCACTTTTTAAGAATTGTAGACCACAGGTATCATATTTGTATGGTTTCTCACCAGTATGGATACGGACATGGCTCTTCAAACTACCACTTTGTGAGAATTGTGCACCACATATATCACATTTGAAAGGTTTCTCCCCAGTATGAATACGGACATGTTTTGTTAAATGACCACTACTTAAAAAACGATGTCCGCATGTGTCACATATGAAACGTTTCTCTGGGAGTCTGGGAGTGCAAATGAATTTTTATGTTACAATTGTGTGAAAACTTTGTCGCAGCTTAATGGTTTCCGACCACAAAGGATGATGTCACAGGTTTCTCTTGTGCATCAAGGCAAAGATGTGGATATCGTGTGCTTGGCTCGATGTCCTACACTGTATTGGTGCACTGTCCCTTTCTGTTTGAAAATGTTGTCACTGTCTCCAGTGAAACCAGTAGAACTGGTCATTTGTTTTTGTCAACGTGGGTGAGTCTGCAGGTTCATCACTTCATAGTAGACACTTGTGACACAAACAGCTGTCCACACGCATCACAGTAACCTGAAACAACATAAATGTTGTGACAAGAAGACACAGAATTAACGACAGTATCAAACATAGTATCACCAGCTTTAGCACTAGTCCAGAGTCTACTGGCAGCTGGCCAGAATTTTCAATGTGCATATTTAGTGCAATTTTGCAAAATAAAAAAATATATATTGAAAATGTGTCTGTCTGATCCCCATTCCAACAAAATTGGCTACTGAAGTATTAATAATTTGTTTCATTAATTTATTGACCTTTCTGAAAAGTATGCTTTATGATATCCAATTTATACCCTTTGCCAATGATACCTCGTGCCCTCAAGTTCTACTATCTTTCTTGAGTGAGACAACATATTTCTATCAATATATTCATACCCATTCAATACCTTTAAAAAATTGATCACCTCTTAATATGCTTGTCTCTAGAGTTATTAAGCTTGTATGAAGTATTGTAGATAAGGCTATTGTTTGATAGAGAGGTATAATTTGTATTATACTCAGCGGTGGGATATATCCCCTTAAATTCAGGTCCAACAGTTATATTGATAGTGACTAAATCCCTCCCCAAAGCCCTGAAAAAGTCCCAAGCCCAAAAGTTCTTTCACCTTGTCGGGGCGAATTCATCACCTGGACACTGTCACAAATCACAGGTGATGGGACTGTTGTGGGTGACACTGTCACAGGTCACAGATGAAGGGACAGTTAGTGTTATATGAAGCAACATAAAAGTAAAGGCAATGTGGGTGACACTGTCACAAGTCACAGATGATGGGACTGTCATCTCAAACAACACACAATTATCTAGAGGCTAAGTTAGTGACATCGTCACAAGTTACAGATGATGGGAATGTCATCTGAAACAATGTATACGTAGAGGTAAATTGCGTGACATGTCACCAGCTACAGATGATATGACTTTCATCTGAAACAACATACAAGTATAGGTAAAGTTAGTAATATTCGTAAAACATGAATGAGTGTTCATTTTCGCAGGACGAAGATGGCCATGAACTGAATTCACTTTGAATCTGATCATATGTGAACAAGAACCTGAACTGATCATATGTGAACAAGAACCTGAACTGATCATATGTGAACAAGAACCTGAACTGATCACATGTGAACAAGAACCTGAACTGATCACATGTGAACAAGAACCTGAACTGATCATATGTGAACAAGAACCTGAACTGGAGTCTTTTGTACAGATATATTTAAAGGTTTAATTTATTGATTGCATTACTGAATAATGCAGGATAAAATAACGCAGGATAAAATTCAGACACACTAAGAGTAATTTTTAATAATATAAGTTTCAATGCGTAGAGTTTCCACATGTACTACATACAACAAAGAATACAGCTCTGTGGATATATATATATATTATATGTGTGTGTGTGTGTGTGTGCGTGCGTGCGTGCGTGCGTGCGTGCGTGCGTGCGTGCGTGCGTGCGTGCGTGCGTGCGTGCGTGCGTGCGTGCGTGCGTGCGTGCGTGCGTGCGTGCGTGCGTGCGTGCGTGCGTGCGTGCGTGCGTGCGTGCGTGCGTGCGTGCGTGCGTGCGTGCGTGCGTGCGTGTGTGTGTCAATTGGTAACAGCCAGAAAGCAATAAGCAATGCACATACATTGTCAGACAATGGCTAATTTAAGCTGGTATTAAGGCTGGTATTCAAACAACATGGAAAGACCTGTAGCTTGATATTGCTTCAGAAAATATCAGCTCAGTGAAACATTGCAGAATTAGCAAGCCAATTACACCCCTTGTGTTGTGGTGGACTGGTCAGGTGGCAAGGACCATTCACATCACCTGGCCTCTCCCCAATTTCCAACTCACACAAAGCACCTGGCAGACCAATTAAGAATGTTAGCTTAGAGCAGGAGGTACAATCCTCAAAGTAAACACATCATACCCAAGGTTGACACATATCTTAGGAGGGCGGGCTATAAGTAGATGAACATTGTTGGACTCTCGATAAGCCAATGGCTTCCTTGTCCACTTGCCATCTGGGCCTTTGGCTTGGATGGCAAATCTTGGTAAATCTTGTTAAATACCCTATAATTAGTATTAGTACACCGGATGTTTGTGTGAACCAACAAGGACATTGTTTAAAATGCACTCAAAAGTCTGATAAATGATCGATTGACTGGATGTTGTTATTGTTTCTAACGTACAGGCCCGCTAACATGTATATAATTTATATAATAAAAATATGTTTTAAACGGATGTCTTTTTATTTAGTATAATTCAAAGTCACAATTCAACAAAATTTAAAACATTACCGTTATATTTGTTGATCAATTGTGTATAAAATATTGAAATTCAGCAAAACGTGCAAACATATATAATTAACAAATGCTGAATATATTTGGTTCCGCATAATGTAATTGTAATTGAAACGATGTAATTGCAACTTATTTGAAAAATTATGATTGTAATTATAACTTAAATAAAAAATTAAGTGTAATTTATATAATTTTGCGTAATTGGATATGTCAATTGTGCTGCAGATTGTTGAATTATGCAATTAATTTAACTCACGGATGTCTTCAGTTGTTGTTTGTTGTATTAGTTTTAGTTTTTTTGAATTAAACTATATGCAGTATTAGAATATTTTTTCGGTGAGCGTGTAATGAGAGTGATATTATGCTACTGCATGTCTTCCCCGCAATATCGCTCACAACTACACGCAATGTTACTTGTGCAATTGAAGTGTTATCTTAGCGCTGCAATCAGCCTAAAACGCTTTATTTTAAATGGATATCCCCACCGGATTATATATATATATATATATATTTATATATATATATATATATATATATATATATATATATATATATATATATATATATATATATATATATATATATATATATATATATATATATATATATATATATGGTGGGGGAGCCATTCTGAAATTGGCCTGGTGTGGTCGGTTCCCCCACCTTTGCTGTTAGTTGGTAAATTTTCAATTACCTAGATTTGATGATGTCGTTTTATGTTATATATGCATATTGTATTCTTGCATAATCAGTTGGCTTACTATAAAAGCTCGTATACAAACATACATCTTACTAGTACTTTTGTCTTCAGCAAACTAGCCACGATTCCAAGTCAATAACATTAGCAAGTAGCATTGTCCCACATAAATATATATATATATATATATATATATATATATATATATATATATATATATATATATATATATATATATATAACGAGATCAGTAAACGATATATATAAAACGAGATCAGTAACGATATATATAACGAGATCAGTAAACGACTGTTTCTTGTATACAAGAATTGTGCAATTCTGGTACATTAAAGAAATGCCATGCTTCGCTAACAGTGCATTGGCATTGCTGGTATAACAGAATGGCGAATTGTACAATTTTGGTATATACTGGGAGTGCGCCTTCAAGTCGACTTGATCCGTCAAAAATTACACTCACTTGTACATAATTAATAATGCGTTAGCATAGTACAAGGACAACGTAAAACCTGCTTACGAATGTTTGCAACGTACAATCATAATTTTATGCAATCTTGCCATGAAGTGACAGGATTCGTTTTAATAATGGTGCTGCCACCTTGCAATTGCCATGGTAGCCTATTCCACTGGCCATACGCACAACAGGCACGCTAAGCACACGCGTATTATGTATATAAGTGTGTGATGTGCAACCTAGCTCTGGTGCAATCTCACATGATGCACACAATAATTATAGTTTCATTGTATACGTCCCTGATTAAAATCCCGCTTTATAAAATTACACCGCCTGCCTTTTTTCTTTTTCTAGCTGTTTTTCATCAGCATCTGATGCATTTATATCAAGCTTCAGCTTCATAGGTGTTGCCTAGACTCGTCTTTTCCCATTTATTTGTACTGCTGGTCCTTTGTGAAACATTTCGAAAAATTGCACTGCACACCTAATTTAAATAATCGATGCCCGATTGCGCACTGTACACAGAAGTATAGCAAGTAGATAATACTAGATTATGTTTTAATCCCATCAGTAATTTAATTCTTAGACATCAATGTTTTTGAAAAATTCTGACAATTTAAGAGAAGGAATACTATTAAATTAATTCAACTTAAAGGAAAATGTTTTGGTGCATTTGTACACTTATGAAGCTGCTAATCTTGAAATTACGTATATTTTAATCCATAATAATTCATTTGGTATATTAATAACATGAATTATTCGCCATAAGAAACGTGGGTTGACAACACGAGAATTCAGGTAGTCAAGACAAAATTTTAGTTTTTTTACTGTTCAATGGTTATGAAGATATTGTCATTGATAGTTGGCCTACTATGTTTTCTAAGTTTAAAATACTACAACTGGTTAGATGACACGAAGAAGCTTTAGTGAAAGAACTGTGTAAAATACATATCAGAAACACCCATTTTTACAGAGTAAATGTGACTTTTTAATAGCCAAATGCCACGGCACATCCAACAATAGGCTTCATACTCAATTTATGTATACAATAATTCATTGAATATTCAGTAACCTAAAAAAATATGTGCAAAAATATTTTAGTAAATTATTTTTCTGCATAATAGTTTACATATTAAAGAAAAAGTACAAGAAAAATATTAAAAAGAGCCCTGACTTTCTTATATGCATGGCATCGAAAATAGTGCAACTTTGTTGTTACAGTAAATATTTAACAACTGAAACAATCATCACAAAGATGACAACACACCATCACAATATTATAGTATCATGACACAGTTGTGACAACACAAGACTATTAGTATACAGACATACTAACTGTCATTATAGAATATAAGTAACATCACAATACAAGACTATAAGTATACAGACATACTAACTGTCATTATAGAATATAAGTAACATCATAATACAAGACTAAGTATACAGACATGCTAACTGTCATTAGACGCTAACGCTAACTGTCATTAGACGCTAACGCTAACTGTCATTATAGAATATAAGTAACATTAGAGCTGCAAATAAATGGTGTGGAAAATTCCACTAAGATCTGAATCCAGAGTTTTACTCACTAGTTTAATACAGCTTTCAATATCTGCAGAAGAACATTTATACTAAGTGGAAGAAAGGTGATTTTGTGACCTCAGTTTAAATACCAAGTCGAGACACAGCCTTAGGATACCTGAGATGATTACCGAGGTCCTCCACACTGGGTAACAATGACGTTGAAATGTGCATGGCTAATAAATGTGCGTGCATGCTCTGCTTATTTAAAGAAACATTTTTTCTCATAGTTAAATTAACAAACTTTTAATTTTGTTGATGATTAACTATTGTATTGTAACTTAAATTGGTAAGATTAGACAGGAGTTTAAATGTTCAGATGATATCCCTATAAAACCAGGTGAAGATTCTAACTGTTCACATCATGTGGATCGTACCCAGTAGTCACTGTAGAATCACCTGAATGTTATATCAATCTACTAAGTGAATCACTGCATCTATCAATGTTTCAACATTAACTGTCCTGAATAGTTGCACCTACGATATACTGATATTATAAACAGTTTGCCTTATAAACAACCACTTTATAAAATGTATCAATACACAATAACATAACACTGGAATATCCCTACAAACATCACTGGCAAACCATATCACCATATCTTTAATAAAAATTATATTTAATATTATAACAATTACATGAAGCATTTGATGAAATTAGTCATCTTTTCTCACAAAAAAAATTAAACATGCACCACACTTATATAAGCTTTTTAGCAGATAATTTATTAAGGGGACAGGCTATTCGATAATACTTGTATACCAAAATCTTCTCAACCCTTCAGCAGATCATTACATTTTCAACATATTTTATTTGTGTTAAATGAAGGCAAAATTATAACGTTCAACTCATTTGCATATTAGCAGCCATGAATTTTTGGCATATTGGTGTACTGTTATAGTCTGGCACCTGTGAAATGCATAAATGGGGTTGACAGGAGTGATGGGGGAATCGAGGGTGATGGGGTGACGGGGGAGTCGGGGGTGATGGGGGAGTTGGAGGTGATGGGGAATTGAGGGTGATGGAGTGACGGGGGAGTCGGGGGTGATGGGGAAGTTGGGGGTGATGGGGTGACGGGGGTCGGGGGTGATGGGGGGAGTAACGGATGATGGGGGAGTCGGGTGCCTAAATATGCAAGATGTGCATTTGTGTAACGACCCATGGAAACGTTTTAATCCTAATAGCTAGCATTTTACCAGTTGTTTATGACAGGGATTATCACACTGTGGTCCGCAGCCCTCGGGTGGGCCGCGGGATGGTTTGGGACAACGCAATGTCAACGTTAATTGTGTGCAAAAAGAAATCCTTTAACCCATTAGGGTGATCAGACCACATAAATTTAATTAAATGTGCTGCTTTTCCCGGGCAACTGAGAAAGATTTTGAAAATTATATATAATATATTTTTATTTCACAAAAATGCACATCTTCAATTGTATCGATCATTTTTTGCAATACATTGGGCCTCAGTGGCTTTAGCAGCCCCATGGGGGGCCTCAAGGAAAAAAGTTTGGGAACCCCTGGTTTATGACATTGTATTGTGTGTGATCAATACAGGTAATTATCAATAATAATGTTAAATAAGTTTTTAGAAACAAATTGTTTGTATTCTTCGCAACCATTGGGACACGCATTTGTGGAACTAAAATATATTCACATGTGAACAATGTATACAAAGAAAAAGAAAGTAATTGCACATTTTGGTACAAGACTCCCCCCCCCCTGTTTACACATGGTTATCAATATGCAAATGAGTTGAACTTCATTTGACATGTTAGTAATATCTGTTGACAATATGGTAATGATCTCTTTGAAGGGCTGCTGACATATGGTAATACAAGTATTGTCTTTAGCCTGTCACATTAAGTGTAAAAAAAATACTTACACGACACTTATAAAACAAGACTGTTCCTGAGGGTGTGTAGACTCTGCACACATAAATTATTTTAATTACATAGCCTTTGTCATTTGTTTTTGGTCTATACTGGCCACATATCATTATGAAAAACCACGAGTCAGTAGATTCAAATTCTACTGACGATTACCCCCCAACTGATTTAGCCCATCACAAATTAAATCCCCCAAATTGATTTAGCCCATCACAAATTAAAACCCCCCTCAATTGATTTAGACCATCACAAATTAACCCCCCCTCAACTGATTTAGCCCATCACAAATTAAACCCCCCCTAAATTTTTTCATTGTTTGCCGGATTTTGACTGAAGCATCAAAACAAAATAACAAGCTAGCAGGACACGTAGTGGATAAAAAATTTATAATAAATAGACGAAATGTTTTTGCAAAAAGAACCTGAAAGAAAGAACAAAAAAGAAACTGAGGAAGAACTTTTAAGTTTTTAGTGACACCTGGAGACACCACGGAACTTTAAACGTTGAGGTCATGTGGATTGGTCAGTCGACTTGATTGACCATTGAAGCAAACACACTCTCTCTCATCCTCAGGTTGTAGGGCGTGTCCGCTTCAATGACCTTCCCGCTGTGCAGGACAATGACCTTGTCACACGTCAGTATACTTGATACTCGATGCTGCAAATACAACTGTCACATTACTTCTGCAGATAAATACTTTATGGGGACACTAACTCATATATACTTTATGGGGACACTAACTCATATATACTTTATGGGGACACTAACTCATATATACTTTATGGGGACACTAACTCATATGTACTTTATGGGGACAGTAACTCATATATACTAATACTTTTTTGTCTCAAAGTTCCAATGGGTTTCACACTGATTCTTAATACATTTTCAATAGTATGAGATTTGACTTAATTAATTTAATTAATGTAAATGGCTTACACTGAAATAAATAAAAATGCAAGATGTATGTACATATGTATGTAGGCATGTACCGACCGACCGACCGACCGACCGACCGACCGACCGACCGACCTACCTACCTACCTACCTATCATCAGGTACAAATATAAATCAAACAAAAGCAAAAAAGATGAGATAGCTACCAGAGAAGTATAAATTAATTGGGCAGGTAACCAGATAAATCAAACTAGTAAACTTCCGAGTAAATTTTTTACATAAAGGTAATGCTCATAATTTTGATGGCATCAACCTAAAGGTATGGAGATCCATCAACTGTAATTAAAGTTAATGTACCAGCAACTATAGAATTTAAAGAAAGGATTCGATGTAACTAATGTTTCATTTCATAAAACGCAGATATGGTAAAGCCATCATATAACATAATGACGTCATCAAAACTGTACTTCAGAGAGAGAGACCAGTATCAACTGTTGAAACCATGAGACACGTCACATAATTAACACTGTCCTACAACTACAATTAACACTGTCCTACAACTACAATTAACACTGTCCTACAACTACAAGTAACACGGTCCTATAACTACAAGTAACAGTCTTATAACTACAATTAACACTGTCCTATAACTACAATTAACACTGTCCTATAACTTCAATTAACACTGTCCTATAACTACAATTAACACTGTTCTATAACTATAATTAACACTGTCATACAACTTCAATTAACACTGTCCTATAACTACAATTAACACTGTCCTACAACTACAATTAACACTGTCATACAACTTCAATTAACACTGTCCTATAACTACAATTAACACTGTCCTATAACTATAATTAACACTGTCCTATAACTACAATTAACACTGTCCTACAACTACAATTAACACTGTCATACAACTTCAATTAACAGTCCTATAACTACAATTAACACTGTCCTATAACTTCACTCAACACTGTCCTATAACTTCAATCAACACTGTCCTATAACTACAATTAACACTGTCCTATAACTACAAATAACACTGTCCTATAACTATAATTAATACTGTCATACAACTTCAATTAACACTGTCCTATAACTACAATTAACACTGTCCTACAACTACAATTAACACTGTCATACAACTTCAATTAACACTGTCCTATAACTACAATTAACACTGTCATACAACTACAAGTAACACTGTCCTATAACTACAAGTAACAGTCTTATAACTACAATTAACACTGTCCTATAACTACAATTAACACTGTCCTATAAGTACAATTAACACTGTCCTATAACTTCAATTAACACTGTCCTATAACTACAATTAACATATATGCTACAATAATAATGATAAAAATACAACACACTAACTTTGTTAATTTACACGGACTTTGAGAACCAAAACGTCAGAGAATTTGGGCATTTTAATCATACAAAATCTAGCTGCGTATCAATGAAAAGTGACCAACTCACAGCAATGATGACCACAGTGATGTGACTGAAGTGTGTCTGTAGCACCTCTTGGATAACCTGGTCAGTCTTGAGGTCAACAGAGGCAGTTGCTTCGTCAAGTATCAGCAGACGGCAGTCGCGCATCATCGCACGCGCAATGCACAGAAGCTGTCAATTAAAACCATAATAAGTAATAATATAATAATATTTATTGTATCTAATGATATATTTCATATACATACAATTATTGAAGAATACAGTCACTCGCACACACGTACGCATGCACGCTTGATGCACACACATACAGTAAAGCAAAGGAAACAAACAATATTGCTTATAATTCCTTTTTTTCAATTGTCCATGAAGGTACAGTGTGCAATAATTAGTTAGGGTATTAGTGTATTATTTGGTCATAACATTAAAAGTAAAAATTTTATGTTGATATTTAAGCAACATTTTTGGACTCACTCTTGCTATAATATCTTTATTACGTTAATTTTATTTTTACCAGAAAAATATTCTGTGTGAGGTACTCCATATGGACAGCACATAATTTTAACTGTGCACAGTGACCAGCTATATGTCATATTAACTTTAATGTTATTTATTGCACAAACATTGGACAGTAGTTCTAAAATCACTGTACATTACATTGTAGTTCACTTGCAATAATCTTGCTTGGTATGTTTTTGGCTTAAGGAAACATAAATATGTTGATTTATTGCTCTGGGGTGTCTTCGGCATAAGCCCCGAGGGGTTCCAGAGGATCTCCATGGTTGCATTTCTATTTGTTTAATCAGCAACTTAACTAATATTGTAAATATGCTAAACTGTATATGTAACAAAAATAAAGTTATATATTCATACTAGAAAATTATGTTTGGTATCATTAAATAGGTACTAGTGTATGTGTTAATTAACTGTTGGTTGAAAGTGCTTAATAAGTACTTCACTTGTACTCTCTCTCTCCCTCTCCTCTCCCTCCCCCTCTCCCTCTCTCTCTCTCTCCTTATCACAATGGTTTTTCATATATCTTATGTGTTTATATATAGCAAAATGTTTACCTTTGAAAATAATAATGAACTTCTAAAGCACCTATATGCTCAGGAACCTGAGCTCACAGCACAACAAACCAGAATCATTAAATGTAATCATGAACAGGGACTCACAAGTCATTACCAGAACAAGGGACCACCAAATATTTATTTAAAAAACACTGTACAGAATATTGGTGATAACTGCTGCCTGCAGTGTTTCATGCTGTCCTTTTGTTATTCTTGTGTTGTTCTTTTGTTATTTTTGTGTTGTTCTATTGTTATTCTTGTGTTGTTCTATTGTTATTCTTTTGTTATTTTTATGCTGTTCTTTTGTTATTCTTTTGTTATTATTGTGTTATTCTTTTGTTATTATTGTGCTGTTCTATTGTTATTCTTGTGTTGTTCTATTGTTATTCTTGTGTTGTTCTATTGTTATTCTTGTGCTGTTCTATTGTCATTCTTGTGCTGTTCTTTTGTTATTCTTGTGCTGTTCTATTGTTATTCTTTCTTGTGCTGTTCATTTGTTATTCTTGTGTTGCTCTTTTGTTATTCTTTTGTTGTTCTATAGTTATTCTTGTGTTGCATAAGTGTAGTTCCTATTTTTTCATTTACTGTTCCTGTGTTATTTCTGTGTCATTGCTGTGTTATTAGTGAATTATTCCTGTGTTATTCTTGTGATAGTGTTATTCTTGTGTTACTCCTGTATTCCGGGAGTCTCACCTGTCTCTGTCCAACACTGAAGTTCTCCCCTCCTTCGCTCACTATTGAATCTGCAATGAACAGACACAGGACTTACATAATGTGTACACATCTCCCTGTGTGTGTGCGTGTGTGCGTGTGTGCGTGCATGCATGGGGGGTTCATATATCATTACAAATAATCACATTTGTCTATGAGCAGCACCAAAAAAAAAAAAAATTCTTCAGCTCAGCCACTGCCAATGACACTGCCAGTGTTCTACAACAAACATCCTGTCACAGCTCACAGCCAACACACTGACACGGTTCACAGCTTGCAGCCAACACACTGACACGGTTCACAGCTTGCAGCCAACACACTGACACGGTTCACAGCTTGCAGCCAACACACTGACACGGTTCACAGCTTGCAGCCAACACACTGACACAGTCCACAGCTCACACACTGATATGGTCCACAGCTCGCAGCCAACACACTGCTATGGTCTGCAGCCCACAGCCAATACACTGACACAGTCCACAGCTCACACACTGATATGGTCCACAGCTCGCAGCCAACACACTGCTATGGTCTGCAGCCCACAGCCAATACACTGTCACAGTCCACAGCTAAGAGCCAACACAATGTCAAGGTCTACAGCTTACAGCCAACCTACTGACATGGTACACAGCTCACAGCCAACACACTGACACGGTCCACCGCTCACAGCCAACACACTGACGTGGTCCAAAGCTCACAACCAACACACTGCCATGGTCCACAGCTCACAGCCAGCACACTGACATGGTCCAAAGCTCACAGCCATCACACTGACATGGTCCACAGCTCACAGCCAGCACACTGCCATGGTCCACAGCTCACAGCCAGCACACTGACATGGTCCAAAGCTCACAGCCATCACACTGACATGGTCCACAGCTCACAGCCAGCACACTGACATGGTCCACTTAAACCTATTCTATTTGCCTCTCCAATCTTTCACTTTTAATAACTACTGAATGAAACACATTATAATTTTATTCTTCACCTTTGTATGATACACTCAGAAGTAATACATAACCTTCAAGGTTACTAAATAAAATAAACTTATTAATACCCTAAAGATCAATGCCATACATTTGTGATAATAGAGGAATTACCCCGCCTATCTCAGTTTGACTGTTTGTTCCCCTACCCCCAGCTCACCATGGAGAGACTAATATGTGACAATTGTTTCTACAACACAAGTAAAATAGACAACATGACAATGTCATCAATCACAGGAACATTCTACTTGGCAGCAACATTGGAATTTAAAACGAACCAAGTTTTTTTGGAAGCTCTGAGACTGTTGCTTTCATCTGAACTACCTCCAACACCTGCCAGAGGGCGCTGTCATCCTTCATGCCCTCTGCATCCAAGTTGAATCTGCAGACGTACAAGGTCAGGCCATCACTGTTTGTTGAACCGAAAAACTTTCTATATCAGTTCAATAACCACAGTAATACATCTACACCCACACTGTACATGTACACAATAGCTATCCTTAAGACAGCAGGAGAAGAGGACTGATCTATGACTGAGAGTGCCAGAGAAGAGGACCAGGTCCTGAGGTATGACATCAAAGAGTTACCTGACAGTGCAAGAGAAGAGGACCAGGTCCTGAGGTATAACATCAAAGAATTACCTGAGAGTGCCAGAGAAGAGGACCAGGTCCTGAGGTATGACATCAAAGAGTTACCTGACAGTGCCAGATAAGAGGACCAGGTCCTGAGGTATGACATCAAAGAGTTACCTGACAGTGCAAGAGAAGAGGACCAGGTCCTGAGGTATAACATCAAAGAATTACCTGAGAGTGCCAGAGAAGAGGACCAGGTCCTGAGGCATGACATCAAAGAGTTACCTGACAGTGCCAGATAAGAGGACCAGGTCCTGAGGTATGACATCAAAGAGTTACCTGACAGTGCAAGAGAAGAGGACCAGGTCCTGAGGTATGACATCAAAGAATTACCTGACAGTGCCATAGAAGAGGACCAGGTCCTGAGGTATGACATCAAAGAGTTACCTGACAGTGCCATAGAAGAGGACCAGGTCCTGAGGTATGACATCAAAGAGTTACCTGACAGTGCCATAGAAGAGGACCAGGTCCTGAAGTATGACATCAAAGAGTTACCTGACAGTGCCAGAGAAGAGGACCAGGTCCTGAGGTATGACATCAAATAATTACCTGACAGTGCCATAGAAGAGGACCAGGTCCTGAGGTATGACATCAAAGAGTTACCTGACAGTGCCATAGAAGAGGACCAGGACCTGAGGTATGACATCAAAGAATTACCTGACAGTGCCATAGAAGAGGACCAGGTACTGAGGTATGACATCAAAGAGTTACCTGTCAGTGCCATAGAAGAGGACCAGGTCCTGAGGTATGACATCAAAGAGTTACCTTACAGTGCCAGAGAAGAGGACCAGGTCATGGGGTATGACATCAAAGAATTACCTGACAGTGCCAGAGAAGAGGACCAGGTCCTGAGGTATGACATCAAAGAGTTACCTTACAGTGCCATAGAAGAGGACCAGGTACTGAGGTATGACATCAAAGAATTACCTGACAGTGCCAGAGAAGAGGACCAGGTCCTGAGGTATGACATCAAAGAATTACCTGACAGTGCCAGAGAAGAGGACCGGGTCCTGAGGTATGACTGTCACCCGTGACCTGAGGGTGTGTAGACTGATGCTGCTGATATCGAGGCCGTCAATGAGGATCCGTCCAGCACAGATGTGATTGATGCGGAAGAGACTGAGAGTTATGGAAGACTTGCCGCTGCCCGTCCGTCCACACAGGCCAATCTGATGAACATCACAGCAGCGATGAGAATGAAGCTTGGATAATGTGTTTAATTCTCACATTACATAAACATTTGTTGCTGGAAGTTAAGGGAGCATATTTTTAGTTTTCCTATTCCATATAATAGTAGGTAAAAACCAGAACTTTTGTTTGCATTCCCATATATATATATATATATATATATATATATATATATATATATATATATATATATATTTTACAGTAGCTCTTTTACACAAATTTTTTCGTTATCTATGAACTATTGTAGTTTTTATTTATTATTTACCCTATACCATATTATACCATATTATACTTTTATAATAAAATACTTAGTAATTTATTTAAATCAACACAGATACTTGGGTTGTTTTTGTACACTTTACTATATGTGTACATTTGTACACTTTACTATATGTGTACATTTGTACACTTTACTATATGTGTACATTTGTACACTTTACTATATGTGTACATTTGAAGTGATATTCTCTCTTACACATGTATATCACTGTGCTGCAATAATTACCGTATTCTACCTAATAAGTACATGTTTAAACAAAATTGAGCCATGAAAAATTGTCGACGAATCTGTTCTTATAAGCGTATACCAACATTTGTTTCTCTAGACAAAAAGGTAACTGTCTAACACTAGTGGTGACATTTGTTTCTCTAGACAATAAGGTAACTGTCTAACACTAGTGGTGACATTTGTTTCTCTAGACAATAAGGTAACTGTCTAACACTAGTGGTGACATTTGTTTCTCTAGACAATAAGGTAACTGTCTAACACTAGTGGTGACATTTGTTTCTCTAGACAATAAGGTAACTGTCTAACACTAGTGGTGACATTTGTTTCTCTAGACAATAAGGTAACTGTCTAACACTAGTGGTGACATTTGTTTCTCTAGACAATAAGGTAACTGTCTAACACTAGTGGTGACATTTGTTTCTCTAGACAATAAGGTAACTGTCTAACACTAGTGGTGACATTTGTTTCTCTAGACAATAAGGTAACTGTCTAACACTAGTGGTGACATTTGTTTCTCTAGACAATAAGGTAACTGTCTAACACTAGTGGTGACATTTGTTTCTCTAGACAATAAGGTAACTGTCTAACACTAGTGGTGACATTTGTTTCTCTAGACAATAAGGTAACTGTCTAACACTAGTGGTGACATTTGTTTCTCTAGACAATAAGGTAACTGTCTAACACTAGTGGTGACATTTGTTTCTCTAGACAATAAGGTAACTGTCTAACACTAGTGGTGACATTTGTTTCTCTAGACAATAAGGTAACTGTCTAACACTAGTGGTGTCATTTGTTTCTCTAGACAATAAGGTAACTGTCTAACACTAGTGGTGACATTTGTTTCTCTAGACAATAAGGTAACTGTCTAACACTAGTGGTGACATTTGTTTCTCTAGACAATAAGGTAACTGTCTAACACTAGTGGTGTCATTTGTTTCTCTAGACAATAAGGTAACTGTCTAACACTAGTGGTGACATTTGTTTCTCTAGACAATAAGGTAACTGTCTAACACTAGTGGTGACATTTGTTTCTCTAGACAATAAGGTAACTGTCTAACACTAGTGGTGTCATTTGTTTCTCTAGACAATAAGGTAACTGTCTAACACTAGTGGTGTCATTTGTTTCTCTAGACAATAAGGTAACTGTCTAACACTAGTGGTGACATTTGTTTCTCTAGACAATAAGGTAACTGTCTAACACTAGTGGTGACATTTGTTTCTCTAGACAATAAGGTAACTGTCTAACACTAGTGGTGACATTTGTTTCTCTAGACAATAAGGTAACTGTCTAACACTAGTGGTGACATTTGTTTCTCTAGACAATAAGGTAACTGTCTAACACTAGTGGTGTCATTTGTTTCTCTAGACAATAAGGTAACTGTCTAACACTAGTGGTGACATTTGTTTCTCTAGACAATAAGGTAACTGTCTAACACTAGTGGTGACATTTGTTTCTCTACACAATAAGGTAACTGTCTAACACTAGTGGTGACATTTGGTGTCTAGTGCAGAAGAACTGAAAAGTGGTGCCGATCGTTTAACACCAGACGGCGACACTTATCAGTTGTTCCACACTAGTCAAATTACAATAATTCTGGATCCTGCTGATTAAAAAAGGGGGTGTCTGCTAATTAGGGCATGTACGCTTAACATGTTGAATATAGCATATTACTCTGTGCATTTACAATGTAGAGTGTAGCATCTTATTGACTAGAACAACCTGCATTTTTTTTTGGATAATTGTTCAGTTTTATACAGATGTGTATCAGATACTACTAAAACATTCCAAGTAATTGTTCTTAAATGTCATTTTAAAGTAAGACGTAGCCTGTCATAGTGTTAATAAAATAATGGTTTTGTCATATGGAGTCATTAGACAGATGTCCAAAGCTGGTGGCAAAATTTAACACAGGTAACTTTAAAAAATATTCTGACAAACATGACTGTAGTTATATGCAAAATCCCTACATGTATAATACAAAGGAATCCTAAAAAAATCAAATGTTAATGCAGTACCTTTTCTCCACTACGAATATGAAGATTAAAGTCAGTGACAACAGGGTCAAGGGTCGTGTCATACGACAGTGACACAGACTCAAACATCACTTCTCCTGTCGCTGGCCAATTGTCAGGGGGAACTATTTCTGTAAAACACACAACATTCACCATCAGGAGGCAAATGCACCAATAGAACATAAAAGGATCTGACATATTGATAACTTCCTTGTCCATAGACACTACATTTAGATATATACACATTGTATAATACAGAAAGGTGGTATTTAATGTAAACCTGGATCCTATATTTAATGTGAACCTGGATCCTATATTTAATGTGAACCTGGATCCTACATTTAATGTGAACCTGGATCCTATATTTAATGTAAACCTGGATCCTACATTTAATGTGAACCTGAATCCTACATTTAATGTGAACCTGGATCCTATATTTAATGTGAACCTGGATCCTATATTTAATGTAAACCTGGATCCTACATTTAATGTGAACCTGGATCCTATATTTAATGTAAACCTGGATCCTATATTTAATATAAACCTGGATCCTACATTTAATGTGAACCTGAATCCTACATTTAATGTAAAAATGGATCTTACTTTAAAATGCATCTTGTTGTGCTATGCACTGCATGAACTGTCTACTACTAGGGAGTCCTTGACTTGTAGCCCTAAGTCATGGGCCAGATGGGAAACCCTCCCCCAAGGGAATTTACGCCAGAATGTTTTTTTAGAAAGTTTATAACATACACAAGTGAAATTCAGTTGTTTGCCAACTGGGCATTGGTGCATTCGTGTAACTTGTGGCGGTTTAATCCAACCAGTGTCATTAGCAGGGCTTGACAGTAAGGACGGGGGGAGGGCTTGACAGTAAGGACGGGGGGAGGGCTTGACAGTAAGGACGGGGGGAGGGCTTGACAGTAAGGACGGGGGGAGGGATAGATAGTAGCCAATTATATTAGCTCACATCAGCCGACTATAGCAAATGAGGTATCGATGAAAAGGTATTTGAATGCTATTCCCACAGGTGTTACATTTAACACATGCATGAATGATGTAATTATGACACCATACCTGAACTATGTTATAAAAATACTCCACATCTTAGTCAATAGGCCAGTTAGGCGAACCCTTATGACGGAGTCCCATGTAAGGAATTTATGCCACAATGTTTTTAGGAAGCTTACGACACACGTGTGAAATTCAGTTGTTTGCCAGCTGGGTATAGCTGCATTCATGTATTTGTGGTGGTTTAATACAGCGTCACTAGCAAGGCTTGACAGTAAGGATGGGGGAAGGGATAGATAGTAGTCCATTTTATCAACTACAAATTTGCCCACCATTGCAAGTGAAGTATCAATTGAAAGGTATTTGAATACTCTTCCCAGTGGTGTGACACTCATTATATAATTATGCATGAATGACATCATTATGACATGACATCATCTAATCTAAACTGTCTAATAGAAATGACCATGTATTTTAGTACAACAAAATCAGTGCCAGTACAACAAAATCCCACCTAGGGAATTTATGCCAATGTTTTTAAGAAGCTTATGACGAACCATATTTGGTGATTTAGTACAACTACCCGGCAGTGTCCTTACAAAGCTTTAACACAAGGACGGGGTAAGGACATATAGTAGCCGATTTTATCAACACATCTGCAGACAACAGCAAATGATGTATCAATGGAAATATATTTGAATACTCTTCCCAATAGTGTTACAGTAGCACTATTTCCATATGGCTGCATCGTGTACAGCTGATCTCATCATCCGATCGTCCAACACCAAGGTACTATATGTTGCTACAGTATTATGGTAACCGACTACAACCAGACGTTTCTTTGACACAGGCATTGCAAGCAAACACACTTAAATGTCTTTGACACAGGCATTGCAAGCAAACACACTTAAATGTCTTTGACACAGGCATTGCAAGCAAACACACTTAAATGTCTTTGACACAGGCATTGCAAGCAAACACACTTAAATGTCTCATCAGTAAACTTGGTGAACTGTTCTGTTCAGCAATGCTTGCAGTGTTTGTGGCTGTTTCATGACACTTGGTGAGACAGGCAGTGTTCCTGAAGGTAGCCAGGAGAAGGTGTCTTACAGTCTGTATGTTAAACCATCATACATAGATGTCAACAAGTTACGTTATCACTTCACCAGGCAGTGAAAGGTGGCCAGCCTAACAGACACCATCTACACTGTAAGAGCTGCTGATGCTGAAGACAACTCAACAGCACTGGCCAACTGACTGGAAGTAGAATTTAATAAATATGCCTGTTTCTACCTGCATGCTTATTTGATATACGCTGCATGTCATGTGTGTGTGTGTGTGTGTGTGTGTGTGTGTGTGTGTGTGTGTGTGTGTGTGTGTGTGTGTGTGTGTGTGTGTGTGTGTGTGTGTGTGTGTGTGTGTGTGTGTGTGTGTGTGTGTGTGTTTGTGTGTGTGTGTGTATATATATATGCCCGCATGCACACAAGGTAAAATCTATAGAGAAACACATACATGCTTTATTTTATTATTTATCACTTTTGTTCATGCTATACAACTAGATTTCAAATTGTTATTATATCAGGTCATCAACAATATTTTCTTGAAGATTCTCTAGGGGGCATGAGGGGTTATACCTGTCCCACGGACTACACAGCATAGTTTCAATAATGATTAGATTGTAGAACTGATCATGCCACACTGGAACTTGCCACAGATTGTACAGCTGGAACTATATCAGTGGTCACTGGTCACGTATTACCGTGTCATTTCTATTGTACATTTTTCCAGCTGTCACATGTTTCTTCCATTGTTCATGCAGAAGCAGCAACATGACAGGAAGAGACGTCACTGCCCGTCAGTGTCTCGGACATCTCCACAGACTTATCTTCATGGCGGAAATGGCACCATGTGATTCCATGTCCACTAATTAACATTTTGTTGACAAATTACCATGGATGACTGATTGTGACTGTGGAAATTTGGATTAAATGCATTTATTTCTAGTCAACTTATGTTATTTGATGTTCCTTGCAACAAACTCACGCTGGCCGAGGTGGTCAGTTTCTGCAGTTAGTTGGCCGTACCAACACACGCGTTCAACGCTGTTGAAGTGCATCTCTGCCTCTGAGACGAACTTCATCGTCCACTGCAGCTTGCCGGCCATCTAGAACACCAAGGGTGACAGGTGGAACCCCATGCTTAATCAGGTTTCAATTCTGCCGCCTACTATATTACCGTTAAACCTTGATCAGTATGTGTACACGCAGTACACATACATACAGTGTACATGCAGTACACATACATACAGTGTACACGCAGCTCCTTGCTATTATAATACACGAATAACGACAGTACATATTTCAGTAATCTTTATATGTAATATAATGAGGAACCAAATAATGTATGGGGTGTTAAAATACTTGTTTCTGGATTTCACATAATACACCTGCTCTGACTCTTCAGCAACTGGCATACAACTCCCATTCCCCGTCAAATCGTATATTGTTTTGAAATATTTCAGAACTTATTTATTAAAAGTGCTCACAAATGACAACGATTCTCAATTGCTCAATTTCCATCCCTGTTGTTGATACACAGCCACTCGGTTACATCAAACCCTCACTTACATCACATGCACTGCACCTTCCTCAACCCATCTGGTTGAATTAGGTGGGGGAGTGGGGTGGGGGAGTGGGGTGGTGGAGTGGGGTGGAGGAGTGGGGTGGGGGAGTGGGGTGGGGGAGTGGAGTGGGGAATGGGGTGGGGGAGTGGGGTGGGGGAGTGGTGGAGTGGGGTGGGGAATGGGGTGGGGGAGTGGGGTGGGGGAATGGTGTGGTGGAGTGGGGTGGGGAATGGGGTGGGGGAGTGGGGTGGAGGGGTGGGGGAGTGGGGTGGGTGGAGTGTGGTGGAGGAGTGGGGTGGGGAATGGGGTGGGGGAGTGGGGTGGGGGAGTGGGGTGGAGGAGTGGGGTGAAGGAGTGGGGTGGAGAGTGGGGTGGAGGAGTGGGGTGGAGAGTGGGGTGGAGGAGTGGGGTGGAGGAGTGGGGTGGGGAGTGGGATGGAGGAGTGGGGTGGGGGAGTTGGGTGCTGTATGCCCCTAGAAATTGGGTGCTTTAAGAGCCATTCTAGAGCATGGTAAATAGAAACATTCAAGATCTTTTCTTCCAAACTGTTGACAATTTATAAAGATAACCTTCACATTTGTGTTTCAAGAGCTTTGGAGATCTTTGGGGATTATTCAAGGAAGATAGGACAAGATATTTTGGCATAGTTTACTAGGTTAGTTCTTGTAAAAAATATTTCAATTCTTGATAATTAAATCAGTTGCGCAATTGGTGGTCACAATGTACCAGATAGATCTTCACAAACATAATTGCAGTTAAACTTTGGAGAAATGTTGGGTTATGTTCCTACTTTATAAAGTAGCCAAAATGAAAATATTACTAGAGACTTGCAGCATCCTCCTGGGTTTCAACTCTTGAAATATACAATAAGATAATTTATGCAATCAACAACGCAAGCCAGATGTAAAGATATGAAAAGGCCAAATGAATGACGTTTATTAAGAGTATGCCTAATGGCATATTATTCCGATTAAGAGCATGAAATGTAGACCCCGTAACATAGGAGAAGTTTCAAATTGGAAATCAGTTTTGAGTGGGGTACCTCAAGGATCAGTATTAGGACCTATATTATTCTTAATATATATCAATGACTTGGACGACAGTATAACAAGTAACGTACTGAAATTTGCGGATGACACAAAACTGTTTAGAAAGGTTAATACTGATGGTGATAAACAACATTTACAAAATGACCTAGACAGATTAGTAAAATGGTCTGAGAAATGTTCAATTTTGGGAAATGTAAATGCCTACATACAGGACATGGGAACTTGAATGTAAACTATAAAATGGGAGATACTGTTCTGGGTACTACTGTAAAAGAAAAGGACTTAGGAGTTACAATAATCGCTGATATGAAAGTTTCAGAGCAGTGTGGTATTGCAGCTTCAAAGGGTAATCAAATTCTTGGATTGATTAGAAGAAACATAACATACAAGGGAAAAAAGTTAATTATACCTCTTTATAAAGCAATAGTTAGACCTCATTTAGAATACTGTATACAAGCATGGAGACCATATCGTAAGAAGGATATAGATACGCTTGAACGCATACAAAGGAGAGCAACTAAAATGATTCCAGAACTTAGAGACCTTAGTTATGAAGAACGCCTGAAAGAATGTGGTTTAACAACTCTAGAGACAAGGAGGTTAAGAGGAGATCAGATTGAAGTTTTTAAGATATTGAATGGGTATGAAAATATTGATAGAAATATGTTTTTCTCACTCAAGAAGAATAGCAGAACTAGAGGACATGAGGTAAAATTAGTAAAGGATCAATGTAGATTGGACATCAGGAAGCACTCGTTCTCACAGAGGACAATAAATGAATGGAACAAATTGTCTACAGATTGTGTAACTGCTAGCAGCGTGAATATGTTTAAAAACAAGGTTGACATATATCTCAGGAGGGCGGGTTATAAGTAGATGAACATTGTTGGACTCTCGATAAGCCAATGGCTTCCTTGTCCACTTGCCATCTGGGCCTTTGGCTTGGATGGCAAATCTTGTTAAATATCTTGTTAAATATGCCAAGCCTGTGGCTGAGCCTCATACAAAGCCGACTGGATATGATGCTCCCAGAGCCCACACTTTGACATAGCAATACAGTACATGCAGTAATATTCCTACAACACAAGACAATTCATGGCATCGTCACCAGCACATTAAAACATTAACCGACAATACTCGACACAATACCTATTTGCATATACTGCATCACTGGACTACACTACTTGCTAAAATTCCTACTCTATATATTTTAGTAACCTAAAAGGTGGGGCCATAACGCCACCGTTCACCGAAACCTGTGAACACCCCACCAATATGCCATAGATGCAGTGTCAGAGAGAATTTGTATCAAGTTTGAAGAAAATCTGATGAAAGTATAATAAAATGACTTACGAGGACTGCGTATGTGATTGCGAGTGCCACAAAGGCTGGCTCCGTTCCCATTAGCCCTGAAGTCACGCTCAACACCGCCGCAGCAAATGCAATCACCGCTCCCAGTGTATCCTGGGAGGTCAATGGAGGTCACACACACACCATAAATGTCAGATTCAAGAAACACAAAATAAGCCAGTGAAATATAAGACATGCAGAAGCAAATAAAACATTTGTAAAGCAGCAAGTCACATTTTCTTCCATATGAGACCAACATGGAACAATTTGTTACAAGATCTTAACATCATTAAAATAAGAATGCCATTAAAATATTACTTGTTTCTCACAGTCAATGTTACTACTGCTTGCTGCGAAAAACTTATAAAATATTAATAGATTACAAATCTCGTTAGATTTCAATATGACTGCTCTAGTCATGAAACTAGCGGCCTCCTAGTCTGAGACTGCCATGTAAAACTACAAACTTCAGTAAAACTACCCTTAACTTATCAACTTACTAGTCTAACAGCCATCCAGAAGGTGGCTGTATGTCGAAACAACGTTGCTGTGTTATTCTCGTTGATCCACTGCCAGTTACGCTCTTGAAACGCCCTCTGTTGTCTGGTGTGAACAATATTTCATTCACAAAATTATTTCATTAACTCTAACATCCACCTATCCTAATCTTTTCAACAGGCACTAATTAAAATTACTTTAAACAAATCAGTCATAAATATGAATAAACAAATGACTCCATGTATACTATATATATATATATATATATATATATATATATATATATATATATATATATATATATAATATATATATATACATATAATATATATATATATATATATATATATATATATATATATATATATGTATATATATGTATATATGTACATATATATAATATTTATATATATATATGTATATATGTACATTATATATATATATTATGTACATTATATATATATATATATATATATATATACATATATATATATATATATATAATATATACATATATAAATAAATATTATATATATGTACATATATATACATATATGTATATATGTACATATATATATATATATATATATATATATATATATATATATATATTATCCACCACTGTTTACAGTAGTCAAGTAGTCAGTTATACAGCAGTGTGAATCAAGGCAAAGTTGGGTAAACAAAATTGTCCAAGTTTCGACACTGAAGCAGATGGATTCAAACCTCGGTCCACTTGATTGAGAGTTTGGCACTCTAAGAGCACCCCACAAAGATTAGCCAAGCGGTGAGACTACAGCAGTCTGTAGTAGCACTGCCTCAGGGTGATTATCTCACCTGTAGGACCGGATTGTGGTCAGACCCCCCAGGGTCTCTGAGAACTGGGCCAGCAGGGGAGACTTACTGATGTTCTCCAGTCTCTGCATCTCCCTGTAACATGTTACACCAACATGTAACATGTTACACCAACACGTAACAAATGTTCTTACTTACTTATCCTTTTTGTACCTTAGTTGGTCAACACAGGTTCAGGGTTGGAAAAATCATGATTTTTAATTTAATAAGATTTAAAAAAATTCAGATAATGATTTCAATCAAATGATTTAAAATAAAAAACTCTTACATCAACAGGTAGCATGTTACACCAACAGGTAGCGTGTTACACCAACAGGCAATGCGTTACACTAAGCAATGTTACAACAAGCAACATGCTACACCAACAAGCAACATGCTACACCAACAAGCAACATGCTACACCAACTTGTAACGTGTTACACCAACATGTAACGTGTTACACCAACAAGCAACATGCTACACCAACTTGTAACGTGTTACACCAACATGTAACATGTTACACCAACAAGCAACATTCTACACCAACAAGTAACACATTACAACATCAAGTACTATGCTACACCAACAAGAAACACATTACACCAACAAGTAGCATGTTACACCAACAAGTAATATGTTACACCAACAAGTAATATGTTACATCAACAAGTAATATGTTACATCAACAAGTAATGTGTTACACCAACAAGTAATATTTTACACCAAAAAGTGATCAATAAATGCATGTGACCTCAAGCGATGTCCAGAACTGACCTGCTGGACGCAATGAAGAACCTCTGTACAGCGAGGTAGAGGAGGAAGACAGGGAGGAGGGGCAGCAGGAAGTAGGGGTTGGACACAATGTTAATGAGCATTGCCACCAGGATGTCATTGAGCAGGTAGAGCAGGTTGTCAAAGCAGACAGGCAGTTGCTGGAAGAAAGTGACACACTCATACAGTCATGTCTCGCTTATCTGCACACGTCGGTTCCCAAGTATTCCTGATAATAACAATCCCAACACTTCCCAAATGACAGGATTATTAATGAGCTGCTACATTCTATACATCTGCGATATTCCCAAAAAAAATTATTAAAAAAATTTAACAGGCAGTTGTTTAAAATTAACATTACACTTAAAACTCCATCCTCAAATGATTTAAATATTATCCGCAGTTGATTTAATAAAAAGTGCACATTGTTGTTCAAATCGTCGTAAGAATTGACTTTGGTCATTAGATCTGTTAACATGCAGTCGTTACGGAGCTGACCTTTAACCTTGAACCCTTTCAAGGAGACTCAATAACATAAAGAGTGAAACATATGCAGAAGTCTATAATTGAAGTTTGTCAGTTTTTCATTTTCACTTCAATTTGTTTGGTCAAACATCCAATAATTTAATAGTTTGATGATTTCACAAATATTACATATAGAAAGTTTCACAAATGAGCTAGCATGTCATATTAGATACTAGGTAGGTTTGATTCTTCACAAAATTAATTTTAAAATGAGACAAGCAAAAAATTAATTGAGGGGGAACCTTTAATTGAGGAGGATCCTTTAATTGAGGAGGATCCTTTAATTGAGGAGGAACATTTAAAAATTCAAGTACATCTAAATGAGCAGTGAGTGAAAAACTTTAGCAGTTTTTTATTTTTAGGTTTACAGATTTTTACAGTCATGTCTAACATCGGATAAATAAATTAAATAAAAATAAACAAAATGTTTTACTGCCATGTCAAACACAGGATGGGTGAAAAAGAGACAAGAGAGATGAAGGGGGAAAGGGTTAATCAAGGCCAGTCTTTTAAAGTTTTTGCATGGATTATTATAATAGTGTTTAAGGTAGCTGGGGCGGACAGTATATGCTTGTCTTGAATTAGTTTCAGTAGTCGTTTTTAAAATAAATTAACAATTTCTTCACAGATTGTAGATTACATAGTACTTAATATTCCAGATTAATAACATTTGCAGTTTTCCATTGATTTGGTTGTTACAAGACTTTTTTGCATTTTTGTAAATGTAAAAAATAGCCCCAAAATGCGAAATTATTTCGTTTTGAGAAAATTCCCAAAGAAATGAATGACACACACGCGCGCGCGCGCACGCACGCACGCACGCACGCACGCACGCACGCACGCACGCACGCACACACACACACACACACACACACACACACACACATATAAGTATGACAGTGTCACTGATAACTATTGTAGATTTCTAAAATAAACTAAGCATAATTTCCTGGTTATTAATGAAAACGCAATCTCAACAAATGTTTGTTTTTGTGTAAAAATTTACAGTTTTTCACTGGCGTTTTACGTATTGTTGACAAAACATGGCCATTTGTAATATTGACACATCCCGTTAATTTTTCCGCTGCAATCCGGCGGGGTCACCAGGTCACATACATTGCCATTTCCATTAGCATCAAAGGCACAATAAACTACATTAACGCTGACATTTGCTGGTTTAAGGACATGATTTAGTTAGATAGCCCGGGGCCTACGGCTACGCCTGGAAATAGTCCGTCTATATTTCGTTTTGAAACTTTCATGACTATGAAAATCATTTCTCTTACAGAACATTCACACCAATTTTGCACGAAAGTGATCATTTGTATTGTGTATTAACAGTCAGAGAATAATGAGTTGTCTGTGTAGTAATGCGGTACAACGCTACCATGAAATGCGTTCCCCGGCATTGTGAATATATTTTCGGTGTCGCAATGCTTTTCTGCCATTCGATTTTTGTGAACATTTCGTTTTTCAGACATTATATTTGATTTTTATAGATTATTATTATAATAGATTATTTGTAACCAAAAAATGCTGCGTGAGAATGTCGGCGGGTCAAAAAAAAAAAAACAATAAACCGCTTTTTTTTAATTCACCAAAATGTGGTCGGCGGATCCGTAAACCGAAAAAAATAAAAACTGTCACCTTACCTCATCAATGATATTGGTGTCTCCAGAAAATCTGTTGAGTATTCTACCAATGGGAGTGACATCAAAGAACCTAGAAAAGGAGTATTGTTAACATGCCTGAGTATTCAAAACACATTTGAGTATTTAGAGTTGAGTATCCTGAATACTTTGCATTCCCTATTCCAAAACTATGTTATGTTTCTAAAATGGCAAGGCTGTTTATTTTTACACAATACAAAATCAAGCCTTAGAGGGCAGAATTTTACCACTGGATATGAAGCAACAACAATGTTAGACACATCAATGACACAACAGTCAGACACCTGCTGGACCATCGTGGCTACCGTCAGACACCTGCTGGACCATCGTGGCTACAGTCAGACACCTGCTGGACCATCGTGGCTACAGTCAGACACCTGCTGGACCATCGTGGCTACAGTCAGACACCTGCTGGACCATCGTGGCTACAGTCAGACACCTGCTGGACCATCGTGGCTAAAGTCAGACACCTGCTGGACCATCGTGGCTACAGTCAGACACCTGCTGGACCATCGTGGCTACAGTCAGACACCTGCTGGACCATCGTGGCTACAGTCAGACACCTGCTGGACCATCGTGGCTACAGTCAGACACCTGCTGGACCATCGTGGCTACAGTCAGACACCTGCTGGACCATCGTGGCTACAGTCAGACACCTGCTGGACCATCGTGGCTACAGTCAGACACCTGCTGGACCATCGTGGCTACAGTCAGACACCTGCTGGACCATCTTGGCTACAGTCAGACACCTGCTGGACCATTATGGCTACAGTGAATGGTTGAAAGCTAATAAACTTCCATTAAATGTTGCAAAATCTAAATGTATGGTTTTCCACCACCCATTGAAAAAGATACCGACACTTCTTCTCAAGATAAACGACTCCCGTATTGAGTGTGTCAATAAGTTTGACTTTCTAGGTTTAACAAAAAATACACATCTAAACTGGAAAAATCATCTTGACAGAACAGCAGGTAAACCATCAAGGGTAATTGGCGTAATAAGGAAACTTAAACATTTTGTACCACAGTATGTTTTACTAACCTTATACAACTCACTGATGCTCCCTCACATAAATTACTGATTACTTTCTACGGGAACAAAACATGAAAGGATTTTAAATTACAGAAGAAAGCAATCAGAATAGTGACAAATAGTAGATCTAACCTGCATACGGAACCATTGTTCAAAAGTCTTGAAATTCTAAAGGTAGAGGATATTCTGCATTTGTAACAGCTAAAATTCTACCATCAATACTACAATAAAAATCTCCCCGAGTTTTTCCTGAATCTAGGTTTAAAACAAAATGCAGAGATGCTTGAACATCTGACAAGAAATTGTCATAACATCCACGTGGAAAGACTCGGAAGTCACTCAGGTTAGGCTCATACATTAAATAACACCCCTGGTCAGTGACAAAGTTCAAACTCTTTCGTTTCATGGTTTCAGCACTTATACTAAACAATATATGGTGTCAAAATACAATGCAGTCGCATATGGATTTATGTTTTTATGTATACATATGTACTTCTGTTGTTAACACGCATGTAAATTTACTTCTTTTTTTGTTCTTGACAATAACTATACTTTTATGTATAGGAAAATGTATGTAAATACATGTATATTATGTTTTATTATATAGGTATGTATATATATATATATATATATATATATATATATATATATATATATATATATATATATGTTTAAGTATGTACTCGTATTTGTATGAATAATTCTAAATATACTTAACTAGTGCAAGGGTGGTGACAGCGACCAGACTGGTCTTAGTCTCCCTGACCAACATATTTGTTTAATTTACTTATTATGTTTTTCCGCTGTCAACTTTAATTTCCTAATTTGCATTCAATATTACTGTTCTTATGTTTTTGGTCAAATAAATTCATCTCCCTCTCTCTCCCCTCCCTCCCCTCCCCCCTCCCTCCTCTCTCCCACCCTCTCTCTCACTCTCTACAGTGAGTACTTATGTCACTGAATATGACTGGTTGACACGATGTAACAGAACGGAGAGCAGTGCTCCCTCTACTTATGACTGGTTGACACGATGTAACAGAACGGAGAGCAGTGCTCCCTCTACTTATGACTGGTTGACACGATGTAACAGAACGGAGAGCAGTGCTCCCTCTACTTATGACTGGTTGACACGATGTAACAGAACGGAGAGCAGTGCTCCCTCTACTTATGACTGGTTGACACGATGTAACAGAACGGAGAGCAGTGCTCCCTCTACTTATGACTGGTTGACACGATGTAACAGAACTGAGAGCAGTGCTCCCTCTACTTATGACTGGTTGACACGATGTAACAGAACGGAGAGCAGGGCTCCCTCTACTTATAACTAGTTGACATGATGTAACACTAATAACCCTCTTTCTCACCTGAGAGGACCACTAAGTAAGCCTCTCACCTGACTGGACCCCTAAGTAAGCTTCTCGCCTGACAGGACCACTAAGTAACCCCCTCACCTGACAGGACCCCTAAGTAAGCCTCTCACCTGACAGGACCCCCTAAGTAAGCCTCTCACCAGACAGGACCACTAAGTAACCCCCTCACCTGACAGGACCTCTAAGTAAGCCTCTCACCTGACAGGAACCCAAAGTAAGCCTCTCACCTGGCAGGACCACTAAGTAACCCCCTCACCGGACAGGACCACTAAGTAAGCCTCTCACCCGACAAGACCCCTAAGTAACCCTCTCACCTGACAGGACCACTAAGTAAGCCTCTCACCTGACAGGACCCCTAAGTAACCCTCTCACCTGACAGGACCCCTAAGTAACCTTCTCACCTGACAGGACCACTAAGTAAGCCTCTCACCTGACAGGACCCCTAAGTAACCCTCTCACCTGACAGGACCCCTAAGTAACCCTCTCACCTGACAGGACCACTAAGTAAGCCTCTCACCTGACAGGACCCCTAAGTAACCCTCTCACCTGACAGGACCCCTAAGTAACCTTCTCACCTGACAGGACCACTAAGTAAGCCTCTCACCTGACAGGACCCCTAAGTAACCCTCTCACCTGACAGGACCCCTAAGTAACCCTCTCACCTGACAGGACCACTAAGTATGCCTCTCACCTGACAGGACCCCTAAGTAACCCTGTCACCTGACAGGACCACTAAGTAAGCCTCTCACCTGACAGGACCCCTAAGTAACCCTCTCACCTGACAGGACCCCTAAGTAACCTTCTCACCTGACAGGACCACTAAGTAAGCCTCTCACCTGACAGGACCCCTAAGTAACCCTCTCACCTGACAGGACCACTAAGTAAGCCTCTCACCTGACAGGACCCCTAAGTAACCCTCTCACCTGACAGGACCCCTAAGTAACCTTCTCACCTGACAGGATGACTAAGTAAGCCTCTCACCTGACAGGACCACTAAGTAACCCTCTCAGCATGTTGGCGTGCAGGTGTTTTGCTGCTCGTAGACAGGTGAGCTCGAGGGCGACGATGGCCACAGTGCCAGCAATGACAGCGAGACAGCAGAGCAGGGCAAAGTACCCCACGTAGTACCCCAGGTCATAGTTCACCTGAATTATGACAGGGAACAGTGCAGATTGTTTACAAGTTTATCTGTATTCTGTTGTTAGTTTATTATTTTTCGAAAGTATATACTACTTTTATGCAAGCATGTGTACATAATACTATATAACATCTCAGTTATGCATAAGGATGTTCCAGTTAAAACCACCAAGGGAGGGACAGGCATCAGTTACATGTTTTCACAATGTAGGCAATATTGCAATTATAATTTAGAAATATACATACTAAATAAAAATATTCAATTAATCATTCTTAAATACAGATGTATTTTCCTACAAGTATTCTTTAAAGAAGTTGCAACCATTACATTTTATTGCATACCCTTTACAACACCCAGTTTGTAATACTTTACAAACACCCATTACCATACCCATGTTCATGGCACTCACCCCCGTGTTCATGGCACTCACCCCCCCGTGTTCATGGCACTCACCCCCCCGTGTTTATGGCACTCACCCCCCGTGTTTATGGCACTCACCCCCCGTGTTCATGGCACTCACCCCTCCGTGTTTATGGCACTCACCCCCCGTGTTCATGGTACTCACCCCCCCATGTTCATGGCACACTCACCCCCCGTGCATCAGTGCTGTTCGCTGGCCAGTATGGGGCGTTGATAGCCGCCTCGTGGGCGATGGAGGTCCAGTGAGCCAGCCAGTAGTCGGCGGCCAATTTGAGTGCCGGTCTCACAGAGTAGGCAATGAGAGTGGTCAGTACAAGACTGACCGATGCCTCGCGGATGTATCTGAGGTAGACGTGGGAGGAAACTGCTCCCAGCTCCTGCTCCTCCTCCTCAATCAGGGCTCCTCCCTCCTCGTTCCTCACTCGCTCCTCTGTAGTAGGGGTCAGATCATTATTATTTACAAAACTGTAATTCCATATATGCTTTTAAAACATGTTATCTGAACAATGTATTTGACTAAACAACCATGATGTGTATTTGACTAAACAACCATGATGTGTATTTGACTAAACAACCATGATGTGTATTTGACTAAACAACCATGATGTGTATTTGACTAAACAACCATGATGTGTATTTGACTAAACAACCATGATGTGTATTTGACTAAACAACCATGATGTGTATTTGACTAAACAACCATGATGTGTATTTGACTAAACAACCATGATGTGTATTTGACTAAACAACCATGATGTGTATTTGACTAAACAACCATGATGTGTATTTGACTAAACAACCATGATGTGTATTTGACTAAACAACCATGATGTGTATTTGACTAAACAACCATGATGTGTATTTGACTAAACAACCATGATGTGTATTTGACTAAACAACCATGATGTGTATTTGACTAAACAACCATGATGTGTATTTGACTAAACAACCATGATGTGTATTTGACTAAACAACCATGATGTGTATTTGACTAAACAACCATGATGTGTATTTGACTAAACAACCATGATGTGTATTTGACTAAACAACCATGATGTGTATTTGACTAAACAACCATGATGTGTATTTGACTAAACAACCATGATGTGTATTTGACTAAACAACCATGATGTGTATTTGACTAAACAACCATGATGTGTATTTGACTAAACAACCATGATGTGTATTTGACTAAACAACCATGACGTGCGAGACCACAAAACATTTTAACTGGACTACTTAGCTAACTTTTATATAATTGATTTTTAAATCTAAAAATCTATCGTTACTGCATTTTAGATTATAGTCTCATTTGTTATTAATTAATCTTAAGTGGTTCTGTATTTACTTGTATATTTACACTTACGACCCTAGGAAGATTATGTATATATTTATGTTTATCGTTAATAAAAATGTTAATTATTATTATTATTATTGTTTCTCCCATTGAAATCAAACATCAGTCAGACAATTTACAAAATAACAAATCAGTGTTAATAAAAACTGTACATTTCAGTTTTCACCTTGTCACGAATCTTCAGAAGTGTTTTTGTCTTGTCATCATTCTTCAGTAGTGTTTTTGCCTTGTCACCAATCTTCAATAGTGTTTGTGTTTTATCACCAATCTTCAGTAGTGTTTTTATCTTGTCACCCATCTTCAGTAGTGTTGTTGCCTTGTCACCAATTTTCAGTAGTGTTTTTGTCTTGTCACCAATCTTCAGTAGTGTTTTTGTCTTGTCACCAATCTTCAGTAGTGCTGTTGCCTTGTCACCAATCTTCAGTAGTATTTTTGTCTTGTCACCAATCTTCAGTAGTGTTTTTGCCTTGTCACCAATCTTCAATATTGTTTGTGTTTTATCACCAATCTTCAGTAGTGTTTTTATCTTGTCACCCATCTTCAGTAGTGTTGTTGCCTTGTCACCAATTTTCAGTAGTGTTTTTGTCTTGTCACC
Source organism: Lamellibrachia columna (assembly GCA_963662155.1). Taxonomy (NCBI): domain Eukaryota; kingdom Metazoa; phylum Annelida; class Polychaeta; order Sabellida; family Siboglinidae; genus Lamellibrachia; species Lamellibrachia columna. Next base: position 49,554,769 of record OY759272.1, read on the forward strand.
AATCTTCAGTAGAGTTTTTGTCTTGTCACCAATCTTCAGTAGTGTTTTTGTCTTGTCACCAATCTTCAGTAGTGCTGTTGCCTTGTCACGAATCTTCAGTAGTATTTTTGTCTTGTTACCAATCTTCAGTAGAGTTTTTGTCTTGTCACCAATCTTCAGTAGTGTTTGTGTTTTGTTACCAATCTTCAGTAGTGTTGTTGCCTTGTCACGAATCTTCAGTAGTATTTTTGTCTTGTCACCAATCTTCAATAGTGTTTTTGCCTTGTCACCAATCGTCAGTAGTGTTGTTGCCTTGTCACCAATCTTCAGTAGTGTTTGTGTTTTGTCACCCATCTTCAGTAGTGTTTTTGTCTTGTCACCAATCTTCAGTAGTGTTTTTGCCTTGTCACCAATCGTTAGTAGTGTTGTTGCCTTGTCACCAATCTTCAGTAGTGTTTGTGTTTTGTCACCCATCTTCAGTAGTGTTTTTGTCTTGTCACCAATCTTCAGTAGTGTTCTTGTCTTGTCACCCATCTTCAGTAGTGTTTTTGTCTTGTCACCAATCTTCAGTAGTGTTCTTGTCCTGTCACCAATCTTCAGTAGTGTTCTTGTCTTGTCACCAATCTTCAGTAGTGTTCTTGTCTTGTCACCAATCTTCAGTAGTGTTCTTGTCTTGTCACCAATCTTCAGTAGTGTTCTTGTCTTGTCACCAATCTTCAGTAGTGTTCTTGTCTTGTCACCAATCTTCAGTAGTGTTTTGTCAAATCCTACAATTTTGTTTCTGAGACAGCCAACATGGAAGATGCTGCCAGTCATTTGTTGTCCAAACCAACCAGATCCTGTGTTCGTGCACCGGGGATCTTCCACCTCTGACACATGTCTATGCTCCCAGCCAGCCACTAGGAATGTTAATCTGGACACAACATAAGTCTGATAGACCTCAAATATCGCCACGTCCGTGTAATGATGTAGTAACAAAAAAGTAATGATATGTTCCCAGCACACAGACATGGGCCACAGTTGCTGAGTCCCCCTAGTGTAGAATGGCAGAACAGACTGTCTGATTCAAGTCACCAGGTGACAGCACTAACAGCCGTTATTTTAGTATGCACAACATTGTTTGATGGCAACACAGGACATGCAGCAGAATGGCACAGCTTTGGCTACACAGCTTACACAACTGTCCTACCTTTCCTGAGGTGTGAGTGAGAAGTTTCCTACCTTGCCTGAGGTGTGAGTGAGAAGTGTCCTACCTTTCCTGAGGTGTAAGTGAGAATTGTCCTACCTTTCCTGGGGTGTGAGTGAGAAGTGTCCTACCTTTCCTGAGGTGTGAGTGAGAAGTGTCCTATGTTTCCTGAGGTGTGAGTGAGAAGGGTCCTACCTTTCCTGAGGTGTGAGTGAGAAGTGTCCTACCTTTCCTGGGGTGTAAGTGAGAATTGTCCTACCTTTCCTGGGGTGTGAGTGAGAAGTGTCCTACCTTTCCTGAGGTGTGAGTGAGAAGTGTCCTATGTTTCCTGAGGTGTGAGTGAGAAGGGTCCTACCTTTCCTGAGGTGTGAGTGAGAAGTGTCTTACCTTTCCTGGGGTGTAAGTGAGAATTGTCCTACCTTTCCTGGGGTGTGAGTGAGAAGTGTCCTATGTTTCCTGAGGTGTGAGTGAGAAGGGTCCTACCATTCCTGGGGTGTGAGTGAGAAGTGTCCTACCTTTCCTGGGGTGTGAGTGAGAAGCATCCTACCTTTCATGAGGCATGAGTTAGAAGTGTCCTACCTTTCATGGGGTGTGAGCCAGGTGTGTCCTGCCAGACAGTGGTGTCTTCATCGGAGCACTCACTTAGAGTAGTCAGGGAATGGAAGCTGAATGCTCCCTTCAGGGGGGTCCACATGTGCTGGAATATGTAATATATGTAATAGTACATCCATGTAACAATAGGGCAGAAAAAACTGGATTGTGGACTGTCAAATACCATAAAATGATTGTGGACACAGTCATTCTGTGCAGCACAAATAGCAAAATGTTTGCACAAAATAAGGTTTGTGATAGAAATAAATATTTAGATCTTTTAGTAATCATACTGAAACTGAATCTAATAATACTCAACAAAGCAGGGCCATGATCTATTTAGTGGAACAGGATGTCTTTCCTCTTTGTCAACCTTAGAAGAAATGTATATGAGTGACATGGCGAGACACTGACATGGCGAGACACTGACATGGCGAGACACTGACATGGCGAGACACTGACATGGCGAGACACTGACATGGTGAGACACTGACATGGCGAGACACTGACATGGCGAGACACTGACATGGCGAGACACTGACATGCACAATCTCAGAATCTCTCATTCTCCAAGCCCAACAGTCTAGAAAGGATGGGAAAATACAAATGAAGTCCTGACACAGCCCTTAAAACCAGCCTTAACCATCCCAGTGACAGCACGTGTAGTGAGTTCTCCAGTCTCAGGCTACTTCATTGCACAGACCTGGTAGTGTGGCTTGGGTGTGGATGTGGCCAACACGTCCTCCTCGGCACTCACAGGCCTCGCCTGGTCAACTCTGGGCACGAAAACAATCATTTTATACACACTGGGTCCAGCAGGGACAGGGGTGAGGAACAAGGGTGGGGGACGGGGTGAGGAACAGGGGTGGGGACAGGGGTGAGGAACAAGGGTGGGGGACAGGGGTGAGGAACATGGGTGAGGGACAGGGGTGAGGAACATGGGTGAGGAACTGGGGTGAGGAACAGGTGTGAGGGACAGGGGTGGGGGACAGGGGTGGGGGACAGGGTGGGGAACATGGGTGAGGAACAGGGGTGAGGAACAGGTGTGAGGGACAGGGGTGGGGGACAGGGGTGAGGAACAGAGGTAGGGACAGGGGTGAGTGGCGGGGGTGAGGGACAGGGTGAGGAACATGGGTGAGGAACAGGGGTGAGGGACAGGGGTGGGGGACAGGGGTGAGGAACAGGGGTGAGGGGATAGGGGTGAGGGACAGGGTGGGGACAGGGGTGAGGAACAGGGGTGAGGGGATAGGGGTAAGGGACAAAGGTGAGGGACAGGGATAGGGACAAGGCAGGGGACAGAGGTGGGGGACAGAGGTGAGGGACTGGGGTGAGGGACAGGGTGGGGACAGGGGGCGAAACAAGTGCTGTTTAATTGTTTGGAGACTCAGACTTGTAAATAAAAGCATTTGATGTCATTTACCTGCAGTTCTCAATGGCTGTCTTCCAAGACTCGTACAGTTCTGTGTCATTCTCTTTGATGTCCTTCAGTGTTCCCTGCTGTCGTATGCGGCCGTCCTCCATCGCAATAATCTGTCATATGCATGAAGGAAAATCTTATAATATTAAGTTTAAGTTTGATGAATATGAATAAATCACAATTTTAGTGTAACAATATAGCTGTGGTGGCCAATAATCAGTGACCTGAATATAGTTTTTAAACTTATATTCAGGTCACTGAAGACTGGTTTATTCGCAGTATAAAAAATTTATGACCAACATATGGCAATACTAAATTAATGACATTATTTCACTTGGCAAGTTCATATAATATAAAATTATACCAGTAACATGTATTGTAATACATAACTGTATTAAATACTGCAGTTCAGTTAACCTACATTTCAATATTATGTAAAAAGTGGAGAACTATTGCATACAACAGAGAAAGGTTTCCTGTGTGAAGGGACCATATTTCGGCCTGAGTTAGACAGTATACAATACAATACAATAGAGGAGACAGAGTTAGACAGTATACAATACAATACAATAGAGGAGAGAGGGTTAGACAGTATACAATTCAATACAATAGAGGAGACAGAGTTAGACAGTATACAATACAATACAATAGAGGAGAGAGGGTTAGACAGTATACAATACAATACAATAAAGAAGACAGAGTTAGACAGTATACAATACAATACAATAGAGGAGAGAGGGTTAGACAGTATACAATACAATACAATAGAGGAGACAGAGTTAGACAGTATACAATACAATACAATAGAGGAGAGAGGGTTAGACAGTATACAATACAATGCAATACAATAGAGGAGACAGAGTTAAACAGTATACAATACAATACAATACAATAGAGGAGACAGAGTTAGACAGTATACAATACAATACAATAGAGGAGAGAGGGTTAGATAGTATACAATACAAAACAATAGAGGAGACAGAGTTAGACAGTATACAATACAATACAATAGAGGAGACAGAGTTAGACAGTATACAATACAATACAATAGAGGAGAGAGGGTTAGACAGTATACAATACAATAGAGGAGACAGAGTTAGACAGTATACAATACAATACAATAGAGGAGACAGAGTTAGACAGTATACAATAGAATACAATAGAGGAGAGAGGGTTAGACAGTATACAATACAATACAATAGAGGAGAGAGGGTTAGACAGTATACAATACAATACAATAGAGGAGACAGAGTTATACAGTATACAATACAATACAATAGAGGAGAGAGGGTTAGACAGTATACAATACAATACAATAGAGGAGACAGAGTTAGACAGTATACAATACAATACAATAGAGGAGACAGAGTTAGACAGTATACAATAGAATACAATAGAGGAGAGAGGGTTAGACAGTATACAATACAATACAATACAATACAATAGAGGAGAGAGGGTTAGACAGTATACAATACAATACAATAGAGGAGACATAGTTATACAGTATACAATACAATACAATACAATAGAGGAGAGAGGGTTAGACAGTATACAATACAATACAATAGAGGAGACAGAGTTAGACAGTATACAATACAATACAATACAATAGAGGAGACAGAGTTAGACAGTATACAATAGAATACAATAGAGGAGAGAGGGTTAGACAGTATACAATACAATACAATACAATAGAGGAGAGAGGGTTAGACAGTATACAATACAATACAATAGAGGAGACATAGTTATACAGTATACAATACAATGCAATAGAGGAGAGAGGGTTAGACAGTATACAATACAATACAATAGAGGAGACAGAGTTAGACAGTATACAATACAATAGAGGAGACAGAGTTAGACAGTATACAATAGAATACAATAGAGGAGAGAGGGTTAGACAGTATACAATACAATACAATAGAGGAGACAGAGTTAGACAGTATACAATAGAATACAATAGAGGAGAGAGGGTTAGACAGTATACAATACAATACAATACAATAGAGGAGACAGAGTTAGACAGTATACAATACAATACAATAGAGGAGACAGAGTTAGACAGTATACAATACAATACAATAGAGGAGACAGAGTTAGACAGTATACAATACAATACAATAGAGGAGACAGAGTTAGACAGTATACAATACAATACAATACAATAGAGGAGAGAGGGTTAGACAGTATACAATACAATACAATAGAGGAGACAGGGTTAGACAGTATACAATGCAATACAATACAATACAATACAATAGAGGAGACAGAGTTAGACAGTATACAATACAATACAATAGAGGAGACAGAGTTAGACAGTATATAATACAATACAATAGAGGAGACAGAGTTAGACAGTATACAATACAATACAATACAATAGAGGAGACAGAGTTTGACAGTATACAATACAATACAATACAATAGAGGAGACAGAGTTAGACAGTATACAATACAATACAATACAATAGAGGAGACAGAGTTAGACAGTATACAATACAATACAATACAATAGAGGAGACAGAGTTAGACAGTATATAATACAATACAATAGAGGAGACAGAGTTAGACAGTATACAATACAATACAATACAATAGAGGAGACAGAGTTAGACAGTATACAATACAATACAATACAATACAATAGAGGAGACAGAGTTAGACAGTATACAATACAATACAATAGAGGAGACAGAGTTAGACAGTATACAATACAATACAATAGAGGAGACAGAGTTAGACAGTATATAATACAATACAATAGAGGAGACAGAGTTAGACAGTATACAATACAATACAATACAATAGAGGAGACAGAGTTAGACAGTATACAATACAATACAATACAATAGAGGAGACAGAGTTAGACAGTATACACTACAATACAATAGAGGAGACAGAGTTAGACAGTATACAATACAATACAACAGAGGAGACAGAGTTAGACAGTATACAATACAATACAATAGAGGAGACAGAGTTAGACAGTATACAATACAATACAATAGAGGAGACAGAGTTAGACAGTATACAATACAATACAATAGAGGAGAGAGGGTTAGACAGTATACAATACAATACAATAGAGGAGACAGGGTTAGACAGTATACAATACAATACAATAGAGGAGACAGAGTTAGACAGTATACAATACAATAGAGGAGACAGAGTTAGACAGTATACAATACAATACAATACAATAGAGGAGAGAGGGTTAGACAGTATACAATACAATACAATAGAGGAGAGAGGGTTAGACAGTATACAATTCAATACAATAGAGGAGACAGGGTTAGACAGTATACAATACAATACAATAGAGGAGAGAGGGTTAGACAGTATACAATACAATACAATAGAGGAGACAGAGTTAGACAGTATACAATACAATAGAGGAGACAGAGTTAGACAGTATACAATACAATACAATACAATACAATAGAGGAGAGAGGGTTAGACAGTATACAATACAATACAATAGAGGAGAGAGGGTTAGACAGTATACAATTCAATACAATAGAGGAGACAGGGTTAGACAGTATACAATACAATACAATACAATAGAGGAGAGAGGGTTAGACAGTATACAATACAATACAATAGAGGAGAGAGGGTTAGACAGTATACAATACAATACAATAGAGGAGACAGGGTTAGACAGTATACAATACAATACAATAGAGGAGACAGAGTTAGACAGTATACAATACAATAGAGGAGACAGAGTTAGACAGTATACAATACAATACAATACAATACAATACAATAGAGGAGAGAGGGTTAGACAGTATACAATACAATACAATAGAGGAGACAGAGTTAGACAGTATACAATACAATACAATAGAGGAGAGAGGGTTAGACAGTATACAATACAATACAATAGAGGAGACAGGGTTAGACAGTATACAATACAATACAATACAATAGAGGAGACAGAGTTAGACAGTATACAATACAATAGAGGAGACAGGGTTAGACAGTATACAATACAATACAATAGAGGAGACAGAGTTAGACAGTATACAATACAATAGAGGAGACAGAGTTAGACAGTATACAATACAATACAATACAATAGAGGAGAGAGGGTTAGACAGTATACAATACAATACAATAGAGGAGACAGGGTTAGACAGTATACAATACAATACAATAGAGGAGAGAGGGTTAGACAGTATACAATACAATACAATAGAGGAGACAGAGTTAGACAGTATACAATACAATACAATAGAGGAGAGAGGGTTAGACAGTATACAATACAATACAATAGAGGAGACAGACTTAGACAGTATACAATAGAATACAATAGAGGAGACAGAGTTAGACAGTATACAATACAATACAATAGAGGAGAGAGGGTTAGACAGTATACAATACAATAGAGGAGACAGAGTTAGACAGCATACAATGCAATACAATAGAGGAGACAGAGTTAGACAGTATACAATACAATACAATAGAGGAGACAGAGTTAGACAGTATACAATACAATACAATAGAGGAGAGAGGGTTAGACAGTATACAATACAATACAATAGAGGAGACTGAGTTAGACAGCATACAATGCAATACAATACAATACAAGAGACAGAGTTAGACAGCATACGTGGTGTGCACGCTTGAGATGCTGCAGCTGGTGCGTTGTCAAGATGACGGTTCGGTTGTCACGCAGGAGGAAGTTTGTGATGCCCGTCTTCATCACATGACCCGTCACATGGACATCCAGGGCAGACAATGGATCATCCTGGGAGAAACACCCAACATTATTGATGCTTACAGAAGTAAGACGTAGTAAGACGTAGACTATGACCAGAATGAGAGCAGGAGATAATATCCGAGGCATTCCACAATATCACCAGAAATAAAAAATCAGATACTGACACTATCAGAAAGCCAATACATTTAACTTTGATTTGGTATGATACGTATTGGCAAATATATAATACATTGAATGTCATTGTATACAAAATGTTAAAACTGAGAAAAACACATTTAAAAACAAACAACACTTATAGCACAAACACATAGATATGTGCGCCTTTTGCCTGGCAACAATCACCACATTTAGAATACAACAAGATGATACATGTATGACGGGTAGCCAGGTGTTACCATTAACATTTAGAATACAACAAGATGATACATGTATGACGGGTAGCCAGGTGTTACCATTAACATTTAGAATACAACAAGATGATACATGTATGACGGGTAGCCAGGTGTTACCATTAACATTTAGAATACAACAAGATGATACATGTATGACGGGTAGCCAGGTGTTACCATTAACATTTAGAATACAACAAGATGATACATGTATGACGGGTAGCCAGGTGTTACCATTAACATTTAGAATACAACAAGATGATACATGTATGAAGGGTAGCCAGGTGTTACCATTAACATTTAGAATACAACAAGATGATACATGTATGACGGGTAGCCAGGTGTTACCATTAACATTTAGAATACAACAAGATGATACATGTATGACGGGTAGCCAGGTGTTACCATTAACATTTAGAATACAAGATGATACATGTATGACGGGTAGCCAGGTGTTACCATTAACATTTTAATTAAAATAATCCAAATAGCGAGTCCTATGACAAGTCCTATTCATCTGTCAGTTCGCATGCCTGTTGCCTGACGTGTCATCTTGCCTGACGTGTCATGTGATGACACAGGAAGACGTACCAGGATGACAAGTTCTGCGTCAGAGTAGAAACAGCGAGCAAGACTGATGCGTTGTTTCTGGCCCCCGCTCAGGTTGATGCCCTGAAATACAAACTCAGTTAAAACTCTTGTGGGTTGTCCAACAGTTCTGTAAACAATGTCATTCTCAGAAGGTTGTTTACTGATAGCTATCCTAAATAATGATTTTTAAATGAATTTTTTAATGTGTATTTCTGTATTATTGTTGTGACACTCTTAAAATAAGACATACATATGATAATAATCCTCTTGCTGCCATTTCGAAGCTTTGGCAATTTCGTTCATCCATCGTTGCCAAAGTTCACTCAGCTGTATAAATGAGTACCTGGCTAGACAGGTGGATATCAGAATGAAACACCTTTACCTGTTTTATAATACTGTAGGTGCGTGTGATTATATTTTAGTTGCTGTTAGTTAGATCCACTGTTTAGTTAAAATGTTACTCCATTAACTAGTTGAATGGAACACTAAAATGTGAAACACATTATTCATGTAATGATGGTTTAATAAATACATTACAACAATAGTACAGTATGTCTACTCCGTAGAATGGACGTATTCGTAATTGTAAGAAAATAATATTGCCAGTCATAACGTGCAAAGTTATGTTTACACAAATTTGTAGGAAACATAGTCAGCATTAGTAGAAGTGTTAAATTTATGGCAATTTATTACATTTATCATATTTGGTTCTCTACTTTATGACAACATTAAACATTATATTACATAACTTTAATGACAACATTATATTACATTACTTTAATGACAACATTATATTATATTACATTACTTTAATGACAACATTAAATTACATTACTTTAATGACAACATTACATTACAATACATAACTTTAATGACAACAACTACCGGGGTAGGTTTATGTTATTAGGTTAGATGGTGACCACGTAATAAGGTGTGCAATTTGTCATTATCTTCAATAATGACAACAACGCATATTGACGACATAAAACCAACTGTGACTTCTCATCCACTTCTACCTTCTCTCCTATTTCTGTCTGGTCTCCAGCTGGCAACATGTCGAGGTCTTGTTTCAAGGCACACACTTCAAGCACCTCGTTGTACCTGAAATGTGCACTTAGTGACATTACAGTGAAACAGAATCTCTAAGAATGTCACCTATGTGAGGTGCATTATTTACAAAACATGCTATATCAATATTGTGTGTTTCAAGATAATCATGTTTTATGCCGCATGTTGTTATGTGATTGACAGGAAAACCTGTATTTCATCAGTCGTGGAATATAATTCACGTTTCCCAAACATTTTTAAACCTCCACCACCTCGTTCGTCCATCGCAAAGCGATGAGGACCACTTCAATCGTCCAGGGTTGAGGGGGCTGGGTTGATCTGTGAGTACACAGGTGGCTGAAGAGGCCAGTCTGTGCCTGGAAGGTGTGGACGGGGGTAGGAGCCGCAGGTGGTGCCAGGGGGGGGTCGCTGATTCTTGACCTTTTGGCTTGCCTCCGTTGTTCTGCTGCAGCAGTTCTGTTTGCCTCACAGGTTGCAGTGCCTGTGTACAGGGAGGAGCGCCACTCAACACGCTCCTCCCTGTGTACAGGGAGGAGTGCCACTCAACACGCTCCTCCCTGTGTACAGGGAGGAGTGCCACTCAACACGCTCCTCCCTGTGTACAGGGAGGAGCGCCACTCAACATGCTCCTGAGCAGTGTGTTTCCAAGTGTTGGGGTTGATTGCAAACGCTTTTACAGAGATCTTCAGACCTCTACCACTACCAACTGGATGCCAGCACAAGACCACTGTTCAACTCAATACTATATTTTGGCATTTAACACATTTTGCAAACAAATGCCTCAGCATGAATATCATTTTATCATTTATCAGTTTCAAGCAGAGCCTTCTTGAGACACGGACGTGTCACTATAATGACGTCTCACCAGTCTATGTCAAGTGGTCTCAATCAGAGCCTATTAGTGACACAGACATGTCACTATAATGACACGTCTTACCTGTCTGTGTCAAGTGGATGTCCAAACAAGATGTTGTCCCTCAGCGTAGTGTTCATGAGCCAGGCGCGCTGGCAGCTGTAGGCGATGCTCTGTCTCCTGAACACATACAATACAACCTACATCAGAACTACCTCTTTTTGACATTATTATAGCATTCAAATTCAAGTCAAGTTTTACCATTTGTCATGCTATAAAATATGCCAACATAAAACAAAATCTGCTAGGTTCTTTTGGAAATCTGCCTAGAATCAAAAGTATTCTAGGAGAAATATAACATACTTGCTCTTCGACCGCCATAAGTTTGTCATTAAATGTCATACTGGTGGGATGAACACAATAATATATATTATCACATTTGTTTCCATTTGAAGCTAACCCTTATTAAATTATTCGTATTATATATTTAGGAAATCCACATAGTGTGGCCTTCCTGTAAAGTGTGACGAGAGAGTGTCCGGGGGGAGGGATGGGTCAGGCAATGCAGTCACTAGAGGGCAGCATGGGATGTGGTTATTTTAATAAGTAGAATAGTCACTAGGTGGTGTCATGAGGCACATAAACAAAATGGCAGTTTTGGGGAGACGATTGTTGTGAATATCTTATGAATTAATTCATAATGAATGCTAACTTTGATAAGACGTTTGTGACTGATGAAGATTCACAACAATCAACACATCACACGTTGACAGATCCATTTTGTAAATGTTTGAAATGTAAAAATGAACCCTCCTAGTACACACGTCCTGACAAGTGAAAAAGAAATTTACGGTTTGAAGTTGACTGTTCCCATGATGCAGTGCAGTTCCCCAGTGAGGACAGAGAGCAGGAGAGACTTGCCACTGCCGACTCCGCCTACGATCATGGTCAGTCTCCCTGCAAACAGTGACAAGGAGAACTTTCATATAGTGACCAGGAGAACCTTCATACTGTGACCAGGAGAACATCCATACTGTAACCAGGAGAACCTTAATACTGTGACCAGGAGAATCTTCATACTGTGATCAGGAGAACCCTCATACTGTGACCACCCCATTGGAGACTTTCGTGCCACCCTTAACAGTTCAACACATCTTCCCAATTTTTTTAATGCTGCATACCTCCCATGATGGGTTCCTTCTGAGTTACCCCAAGAAATGTTCCAATTACAAAGTGACAACTTCCAACTCATGCCTCTGATATTGAACAATATTTTTCTCAGCCCATTTCCAGCTCAATAAACATAAGTGCTCTATTTACCCACTATAGGGTGCCACACTCACCAGAGGGCACAGTTAGGTTAATGTCGGAGAGCATCAGCTCCTGGCTGGCCTCGTTCCAAGTAAAACAACCGTTCTGAATCGCCACAGCGATGTTCCCAGGGTCCTTGCTGTGTTGGTCCGCCCCTGACCCTGCTGGGGCGTCTCCCCCACCTTGTCTTATAGCGCCACCTGTAGTAAGAGTACTTGAGGAAGTACAAACACGAGTACTAGAGGAAGTACAAACACGAGTACTAGAGGAAGTACAAACACGAGTACTTGAGGAAGTACAAACACGAGTACTAGAGGAAGTACAAACACGAGTACTGGAGGAAGTACAAACACGAGTACTTGAGGAAGTACAAACATGAGTACTAGAGGAAGTACAAACATGAATACTAAACATTATTCATTAAACTACTTGATGCACACAAACATCTAAATAGCTTCTGTTGTGTAAAGCCTAGTCTGTGAGCAACAAACTGTATGTAACTACTTTCTACAACCAAACAGAGAGGGGGGGAGGGGGGGCATAATTTCCTCCAACTTTCATCAGAGTTAGTTATGTCCTACCTTCAGCTGCCACCATTGTTGACATGGGGTTGCTGTGTTGATTGTCTTTGTCAAGCAGAAGTGGTACCATCGGTGACATCTCCTTGTCAATTGTCAACACTGGTGTGTCTGATGATGTCTTGTCACCCTAAATTGTCATAAACATTTATTAACCATTATTCACACCCTAGATGGTGCACAAGGTCCCAAATACAAAATACAATACAAAACATAATCATGCTGGATAACATACAAACCATAATCATGCTGGATAACATACAAAACATAATCATGCTGGATAACATACAAAACATAATCATGCTGGATAACATACAAAACATAATCATGCTGGATAACATACAAAACATAATCATGCTGGATAATATACAAAACATAATCATGCTGGATAACATACAAAGCTTTCAAGTCTGTTAGTAATAAAAAAGTAATAAAACTTCTGTAGCATTTTCAAGAACCTGAGGTCTGAGGTTTGAGGCGAAGGTCCTTCCTCAATTAAATTTTTTTCAAGTCTTATTTCAAATTCATGCGAAAAATTGAACCTACGTAGTATCCACTGCAACATGCTAGCTCCTTTGTGCAATTCTTGTATGTAGTTTATGTGTGAAATCATCAAACTTTTAAATTACCTAATGTTTGGTGAAGTGAAGTGAAAATGGAAACACTGAAAAATCACAGATTTCATACTTGTTGAAATTTCATAACTTTGTCATGTGATCGGCAAGTGGACGGAAGTCATGTCCATGATCGGCATTGACCCACGCAGTCTTTTACCATTTTGAATATCCACTTTTTTGAGTTTACCAGATCTATCGATTAAAATCAATTCTTTCGATGATTTGAAAAAAATGCATTTTTTATTAATTCGACTGGATATTATATAAACTATTCACACTACATATTTAGACAGTTGAGCAGTGTTTAAAACATAACATCATCAACATTCACAATCACATCAACAACATTCACAATCACATCATCAACATTCACAATCACATCAACAACATTAACAATCACATCATCAACATTCACAATCACATCATCAACATTCACAATCACATCAACAACATTCACAATCACATCAACAACATTCACAATCACATCATCAACATTCACAATCACATCAACAGACTCTCATGGATTTAGGGAGGAAATGCAATTTAAAAAAAATTTCTTGAGATTTTTGCGGAAGGAAGCTATAGTTTCAGATGATTTAATGTTAATGAGGAGTTCATTCCACACGGACACTGCATATACAAAATGTATCATTTGTATATACACATTGTCTCCACAAAAATAACAATTTAATGTAAATGTGATTTTTCTTTATGCTACACTACACAAATATTCAACCAACTATTTCATATAATGTCTGCCCCCCCCAGTACCTGGTTTTCCATGTCAGGACGCAGTAGGAAGCGACAGAGACGATCTGTGCTCACTTTGCTGTGAGCCACGACGCCAATAAACAATGGCACGATTGTGATAGGAACATGTAACGTGTAGATCAGAGCCAGTGACGAAAACATCTTCCCAGCATGCATTGGCTCAGAAGAAATGTATGGATAAACTGTGAATGTCTGAAATGGAAAACACAAAAATCCATAGTTGCAGTTTATATATTTTTATGTTTGTGCTATACATTGTCTAATTGTATCCTTACGTTTGTGCTATACGTTGTCTAATTGTATCCTTATGTTTGTGCTGTACGTTGTCTAATTGTATCCTTATGTTTGTGCTGTACGTTGTCTAATTGTATCCTTATGTTTGTGCTGTACGTTGTCTAATTGTATCCTTATGTTTGTGCTGTACGTTGTCTAATTGTATCCTTATGTTTGTGCTGTACGTTGTCTAATTGTATCCTTATGTTTGTGCTGTACGTTGTCTAATTGTATCCTTATGTTTGTGCTGTACGTTGTCTAATTGTATCCTTATGTTTGTGCTATACATTGTCTAATTGTATCCTTATGTTTGTGCTGTACGTTGTCTAATTGTATCCTTATGTTCATTTCACAATGTCAATCTTTCTGAAACATTTTGTTAAAATTCAAGGACATTCTTTACCATAGCATTCTGTGGGTAACGTTAAGATTCAAGGACACTCTTTACCACAGCATTCTGTGGGTAACGTTAAGATTCAGGTGTATTTAGCACAGCATTCTGTGGGTAACGTTAAGATTCAGATGTATTTAGTACACTTCTATTAAATTATTTACTTTGGCTTACTTTTTAGATTGCCTTCTTTTGGTCAATGCGTTCTTCCTTGTCTGTTGTTTCACGACTAATTATTTCGGGTTTTCAAAATAAAAATAACAGAAAATATCACTATGCGTGCGTGCATGCATGTCTGTGCATGTGTGGATGCATGCATGCGTGTCTGTGCATGTGTGCATGCATGCTTGTGTGCATGCGTCCGTGCTTGCATGCATGTATGCGTGTGTGGTGCGTGCATGTGCACACGTGTGTGTGTAAATTTGTGTTTGCACATTCATGTGTATTTGTGTGTACACATGCACATGTGTGTGGGTGTACACATACACATGTGTGTGGGTGTACACATACACATGTGTAGGTGTACACATACACACGTGTGTCGGTGTACACATACGCATATGTGTCAGTGTACATATACACATGTGTGTCGGTGTACACATACACATGTGTGTCGGTGTACACTCTTCATAGGAACACACACATACAATGGCAAGATAATACTCACAATGAGTATAACCAGAAGAGGGGCTCCATCCACAATGATCACTGACAACAGAAACACCAACAATCACGTATGATACATTTGGCATAAGGTAAACACAAGGCAAACTTATCACATAACGTATAAAACTATCACAACATATATTAGGATTACAACAAAGCAAACATACCTGAGATGAAGTTACAAGTTTTACCTGAAGCGATGCGTAGAAAGGCAGCGTGGAGCAATAGTTTGAGCTCCTGTCTGCGCGTTGCTTCAATGGAGCGCTGAAAGACACCCTGCCACGCGTACAACTTGAGCAGCTTAATGCTCTGTAGTACCTCGTTACACTTCTCCAGTCTCTCATCCATCTGACCCTGCAGACAGTCATCTCATTCAGTTGTAGGACTGGCTGGGAGTGACACCCCCAGCCACGTCCACAAGGGGTGACACTCTCACAGGTGGTTGATGAGGTGACATGAGTTGACAAGGTGTTGTTGTGTTATTAATAAAGAATATATGGTGGTGGAGCTGTATGGTTTAGGTGTATATGGTGGTGCAACTGTATGGTGTAGGTCTATATGGTGGTGGAGCTGTATGGTTTAGGTCTATATGGTGGTGCAACTGTATGGTGTAGGTCTATATGGTGGTGGAGCTGTATGGTGGTGGTATATGGTGGTGGTATATGGTGGTGGAGCTGTATGGTGTAGGTCTATATGGTGGTGGAGCTGTGCGATGTAGGTCTATATGGTGGTGGAGCTGTATGGTGGTGGTATATGGTGGTGGAGCTGTATGGTGTAGATCTATATGGTGGTGGAGCTGTATGGTGTAGATCTATATGGTGGTGGAGCTGTACGGTGTAGATCTATATGGTGGTGGAGCTGTATGGTGGTGGTATATGGTGGTGGAGCTGTATGGTGTAGATCTATATGGTGGTGGAGCTGTACGGTGTAGATCTATATGGTGGTGGAGCTGTATGGTGGTGGTATATGGTGGTGGTATATGGTGGTGGAGCTGTATGGTGTATGTATATGGTTGTGGAGCTGTATGGTATAGGTATATGGTGGTGGAGCTGTATGGTGGGGGTATATGGTGGTGGAGGTGTATGGTGGTGGTATATGGTGGTGGAGATGTATGGTTGTGGTATATGGTGGTGGAGCTGTATGGTGGTGGTATATGGTGGTGGAGCTGTATGGTGGTGGTATATGGTGGTGGAGCTGTATGGTGTATGTATATGGTTGTGGAGCTGTATGGTATAGGTATATGGTGGTGGAGCTGTATGGTGGGGGTATATGGTGGTGGAGGTGTATGGTGGTGGTATATGGTGGTGGAGATGTATGGTTGTGGTATATGGTGGTGGAGCTGTATGGTGGTGGTATATGGTGGTGGAGCTGTATGGTGGTGGTATATGGTGGTGGAGCTGTATGGTGTATGTATATGGTTGTGGAGCTGTATGGTATAGGTATATGGTGGTGGAGCTGTATGGTGGGGGTATATGGTGGTGGAGGTGTATGGTGGTGGTATATGGTGGTGGAGATGTATGGTTGTGGTATATGGTGGTGGAGCTGTATGGTGGTGGTATATGGTGGTGGAGCTGTATGGTGGTGGAGCTGTATGGTGGTGGAACACCATGGTTAGTTTGGCTTCAAGCTGGTTACATGCTAGAATCCATCCTTTAATTATTGTTTAACGTTATCTATACAAACTGCAATTTCCATTAAAACATTAAATTATATTTCAAAACATTGATTCTGTGGATTCTGTCCACATTCCGCAATCGTGGAATTTCTGTTCGGAAAAGGTGAATTCTGTTTCAAACCATCGATTCCATGAATTCCTTCCGTTTTTCGCAATCGCGAAAAATAAGTGTCCCTGGTAGTGAGTGTCCCAGGTAGTGAGTGTCCCAGGTAATAAGTGTCCCTGGTAGTGAGTGTCCCTGCCTCTGGCATGCCCGTTTGTTCCAACACCAAACTGATTTCTCTGGGAAATATTCAGCATTGTTGCAATTACTGTGCAAAGACTATTCATACACATATATATATATATATATATAGTCAACCTGCTAAAGCAAATCAATCAAACACTGTCTAATTGTAGGCATCAGTCAACCTACCAGTGAAATAATTAGACTTGAGTGAACTCACCAGTACATATTTCTGTTTGTCAGCGAGCAGTTTGGCGAGACACAGTTCGACAGGAATGAGGACAACAACAAAGGCTGATATGACGAGAGCTGACATCCCTAGTTGTACCGACAACCACCAGATGCCAGTGATCAGCTGCAACAGGGCGACACAGGTGCATTGTGGGCAGACTTGAGGTCAACAGGGCAACACAGGTGCATTGTGGGCAGACTTGAGGTCCACTTGAGGCCAATTACATTGTAATTCAAATTGAAACACCAATTCCAATTCCGGAATTATAAGTGGAATGGGCAGTGGTGTTTTGTTTTTAAAAGTAATTGGAATTGATGACAATTCAAAATTATTTGCTATTATATACCATAATGTGCATACATTAAATAAAGTAGCTCTAAAATAGAGCATGTCTACGGTATCTCTGTTCACAACACTGTTATTTCTATATGGAATTCATAACTGGAATTGGTATTTTGTAATTGGAATTTTGGAATTGGAAGTGGCATTTTAAGGTAAAAATGTAAATGGAATTAATACAATGTAATTGACCCAAGTCAGATTGTTTGTGGTATCCATGGTAACATAAGAAACACATGTCAACTAATAAGCACTAGTATCTTGTAATGTGTATGGTGCACCTAAGCTTATGTATGCAACAAACACTTGACAGTTAACTCCAGTTCAGACTTAACACATCTGTACTTGATAGTTAGCTCCAGTTCAGACTTGACATGTCTGTACTTGACAATTAGCTCCAATTCAGACTTGACACGTCTGTACTTGACAGTTAGCCCCAGTTCAGACTTGACACGTCTGTACTTCAACCATAAAAGGTTCCTTCCTGCATTTCATCCCTTGTTTCATTTCGTCCCTCGTCTCATTTCAGATTCATTTTCCAAACAATCAAATCTACCAACCACCCACTGCTGCACGCTGACTTGATTAATTTAGTATTTAATTTTGGTGAAATCATCAAACCATCAAATTATTTTTTTTACCAGACCTAGTAAAAAATCAGCAGAAAAAAGTGACTGTGCCCTTATATGGTTATATACTATAACATAAGTTTCACAAGTGACTGTGCCCTTATATGGTTATATACTATAACATAAGTTTCACAATTGACTATGCCCTTATATGGTTATATAATATAACATAAGTTTCACAAGTTACCCGATGTAATGATAAAAGTAAATTATTTAATTGATTTTAACAGAAGTCAGCACTCTTTCTTTAAACTGACTGCACAAAATATTTACTTAAACTATTCACACATCACAGATTTTAAGATCAACACATCTGATTCTTGATGGGAATGATCGACAGGCCAGGTGTATTCTATGTGCTACTACAATGACACAGTAGAGCTGACTCACCTGGATGGGAACACAGGTGTATTCTGTGAGCCAGGGCACTGATGGAAGAGAGTTGACTCACCTGGATGGGGACACAGGTGTATTCTGTGAGCCATGACACTGATGGAAGAGAGTCAACTCACCTGGATGGGAACACAGGTGTATTCTGTGAGCCAGGGCACTGATGGAAGAGAGTTGACTCACCTGGATGGGGACACAGGTGTATTCTGTGAGCCAGGGCACTGATGGAAGAGAGTTGACTCACCTGGATGGGGACACAGGTGTATTCTGTGAGCCAGGGCACTGATGGAAGAGAGTCGACTCACCTGGATGGGGACACAGGTGTATTCTATGAGCCATGGCACTGATGGAAGAGCGTTGACTCACCTGGATGGGGACACAGGTGTATTCTATGAGCCATGGCACTGATGGAAGAGAGTCGACTCACATGGACGGGGACACAGGTGTATTCTATGAGCCAGGGCACTGATGGAAGAGCGTTGACTCACCTGGGCGGGGACACAGGTGTATTCTATGAGCCATGGCACTGATGGAAGAGCGTTGACTCACTTGGATGGGGACACAGGTGTATTCTATGAGCCATGGCACTGATGGAAGAGAGTCGACTCACATGGACGGGGACACAGGTGTATTCTATGAGCCAGGGCACTGATGGAAGAGAGTTGACTCACCTGGATGGGGACACAGGTGTATTCTATGAGCCATAGCACTGATGGAAGAGAGTTGACTCACATGGATGGGGACACAGGTGTATTCTGTGAGCCAGGGCACTGATGGAAGAGAGCTGCCTCACCTGGATGGGGACACAGATGTATTCTGTAAGCCATGGCACTGATGGAAGAGAGTTGACTCACCTGGACAGGGACACAGGTGTATTCTATGAGCCATGGCACTGATGGAAGAGAGTCAACTCACCTGGATGGGGACACAGGTGTATTCTATGAGCCATGGCACTGATGGAAGAGAGTCAACTCACCTGGATGGGGACACAGGTGTATTCTATGAGCCATGGCACTGATGGAAGAGAGTCAACTCACCTGGATGGGGACACAGGTGTATTCTATGAGCCATGGCACTGATGGAAGAGAGTCAACTCACCTGGATGGGGACACAGGTGTATTCTATGAGCCATGACACTGATGGAAGAGTGTTGACTCACCTGGATGGGGACACAGGTGTATTCTATGAGCCATGGCACTGATGGAAGAGAGTTGACTCACCTGGACGGGAACACAGGTGTATTCTATGAGCCATGGCACTGATGGAAGAGAGTCAACTCACCTGGATGGGGACACAGGTGTATTCTATGAGCCATGGCACTGATGGAAGAGAGTCAACTCACCTGGATGGGGACACAGGTGTATTCTATGAGCCATGACACTGATGGAAGAGAGTTGACTCACATGGACGGGGACACAGGTGTATTCTATGAGCCAGGGCACTGATGGAAGAGAGTTGACTCACCTGGATGGGGACACAGGTGTATTCTGTGAGCCAGGGCACTGATGGAAGAGAGTTGACTCACCTGGATGGGGACACAGGTGTATTCTGTAAGCCAGGGCACTGATGGAAGAGAGTTGACTCACCTGGATAGGGACACAGGTGTATTCTATGAGCCATGGCACTGATGGAAGAGAGTCGACTCACCTGGACGGGAACACAGGTGTATTCTATGAGCCATGACACTGATGGAAGAGAGTCGACTCACCTGGACGGGAACACAGGTGTATTCTATGAGCCATGACACTGATGGAAGAGAGTCAACTCACCTGGACGGGAACACAGGTGTATTCTATGAGCCATGGCACTGATGGAAGAGAGTCGACTCACCTGGACGGGAACACAGGTGTATTCTATGAGCTATGACACTGATGGAAGAGAGTCGACTCACCTGGACGGGAACACAGGTGTATTCTATGAGCCATGACACTGATGGAAGAGAGTCGACTCACCTGGACGGGAACACAGGTGTATTCTATGGGCCATGGCACTGATGGAAGAGAGTCGACTCACCTGGATGGGAACACAGGTGTATTCTATGAGCCATGACACTGATGGAAGAGAGTCGACTCACCTGGACGGGAACACAGGTGTATTCTATGAGCCATGACACTGATGGAAGAGAGTCGACTCACCTGGACGGGGACACAGGTGTATTCTATGAGCCATGACACTGATGGAAGAGAGTCGACTCACCTGGACGGGAACACAGGTGTATTCTATGAGCCATGACACTGATGGAAGAGAGTCGACTCACCTGGACGGGGACACAAGTGTATTCTATGAGCCATGGCACTGATGGAAGAGAGTCAACTCACCTGGATGGGGACACAGGTGTATTCTATGAGCCATGACACTGATGGAAGAGTGTTGACTCACCTGGATGGGGACACAGGTGTATTCTGAGCCATGGCACTGATGGAAGAGAGTTGACTCACCTGGACGGGAACACAGGTGTATTTTATGAGCCATGGCACTGATGGAAGAGAGTCAACTCACCTGGATGGGGACACAGGTGTATTCTATAAGCCATGGCACTGATGGAAGAGAGTCAACTCACCTGGATGGGGACACAGGTGTATTCTATGAGCCATGACACTGATGGAAGAGTGTTGACTCACCTGGATGGGGACACAGGTGTATTCTATGAGCCATGACACTGATGGAAGAGAGTTGACTCACATGGACGGGGACACAGGTGTATTCTATGAGCCAGGGCACTGATGGAAGAGAGTTGACTCACCTGGATGGGGACACAGGTGTATTCTGTGAGCCAGGGCACTGATGGAAGAGAGTTGACTCACCTGGATGGGGACACAGGTGTATTCTGTAAGCCATGGCACTGATGGAAGAGAGTTGACTCACCTGGACGGGAACACAGGTGTATTCTATGAGCCATGGCACTGATGGAAGAGAGTCGACTCACCTGGACGGGAACACAGGTGTATTCTATGAGCCATGACACTGATGGAAGAGAGTCGACTCACCTGGACGGGAACACAGGTGTATTCTATGAGCCATGACACTGATGGAAGAGAGTCGACTCACCTGGACGGGGACACAGATGCCAAAGGTGGAGAACATGAAGAAGAAGATCATGTTGAATGAGTCGACAGACATGTGATTCATCAACTGACCCACACTTATCTGTCCGTCTGTCAGGCTCCATGGTGACAGTCGCAGTGACTTGGCGTACACCATCGCCTGCAGCGACACGGTACAACATGGTGACACAGCACGGTGACATGGAGGTTTGGTGACGATGCATCCATTGCCCCCAGGGGTATTCTGCTAACATGTCTTTTTTTGTCACAGAAGTAAACCCTATCTGTACAGGAGCTCAATAGATATGGCTCATTTATTTTTTATTGACAAAATCTATAAATAAAAACCTTTGCTGCTCAGTGTCATTACATCGTTGAGAAATATAATACATCATAATGTATGTCTGGGTGTCTCAGTAATACATCATAATGTATGTCTGGGTGTCTCAGTAATACATCATAATGTATGTCTGGGTGTCTCAGTAATACATCATAATGTATGTCTGGGTGTCTCAGTAATACATCATAATGTATGTCTGGGTGTCTCAGTAATACATCATAATGTATGTACGTATGGGTGTCTCTGTAATACATCATAATGTATGTCTTGGTGTCTCAGTAATACATTATTTTTTATTGACAAAATCTATAAATAAAAACCTTTGCTGCTCAGTGTCATTACATCGTTGAGAAATATAATACATCATAATGTATGTCTGGGTGTCTCAGTAATACATCATAATGTATGTCTGGGTGTCTCAGTAATACATCATAATGTATGTCTGGGTGTCTCAGTAATACATCATAATGTATGTCTGGGTGTCTCAGTAATACATCATAATGTATGTACGTATGGGTGTCTCTGTAATACATCATAATGTATGTCTTGGTGTCTCAGTAATACATCATAATGTATGTCTGGGTGTCTTAGTAAAAAGGTGGACTCCAAAGTAACCTATCCACTGTTGCTATAAAGGAGGGGTGTGGGCATATATTTATATATTCATTGCATTTTTAACAAACATACATCTTGGAAAAAAGCTTATCTTGAAGGTAAATCATGTCTGAAATTATTTCTGGGGCAGCTAATTTAGGGGAGGCAATTTCAAGGAAGGCTGTTCTACAGGTAGCTATTCAACAGGTAGATATTTTTTTTTTTTTTAACTCACTTGTAACTGTAGAATGTTGTCGGATTTTGCACATCCAAATTTACTTGAATTAGTGAGGTATTCAGAAACTTGTTGCAGGGAGCATTGTCCAGGGACCAGTCCCTACCTGCAGCGCTCCCTTGCACCTGATGCCCTGACACATTGTCCCAGGACCAATCCCTACCTGCAGCGCTCCCTTGCACCTGATCCCCTGACGCATCGCAAGGAAGAGGGCATACTGGAAGAACGTTTGTTTGAGCATCATGGCTACGAAGCAGACCAGGGAGAGAACGTAGCCATTGTGAAGGAACGCTCTGACACGGAGGCCCTCCAAGACCTGCCAACAAGTCACGCCTCAAACGTAGTAATAAAAATAAAACTTCTGTTGGGCCTAAATCATTGGAAACCTGCTGAGAGGTGCATCAAAAACAAAGGGTTAATCAATCACAGGAAACCTGCTTAAACCTACTTAGAATTGCTTTGACAATTCTCAAGAAACATTAGGCGAACAATATCAATGGATGTATCAACGTGTTGTTTGTTTTGCACTGTTGCCGACATCAATCGCTGTCGCTGGCGTCACTTCGACGGTTTGTAAATTGCAATCGAGATTCACAAATACGCCTCGCGTAAGAATCAGATAAACAGTTTTAAATGCATTTAGTACGCAATACCAACATAACACTTGGGTGAAATGACATGCTTTCATTACACCGTAAATTTAATCGTTTTCGCAACGCGAAACTAACATGCCAAATTCCTAACCCAAGCCAAGGCTCTACCGGTGCGTGAAAATACGAATTCATCATCCGCATATGTAACGATGAATTAATGTTAAGTGGTGCGTAATAAATTTATGCTTCATTCGAGATCGGTTGAAAGACGAAGTGAAACAATTATTAATTCTACCTATTGTCGTTTTCTGTTTTAATCAATCATGAAATCAGTAAGCAGTATTGAAGTTGTCAACAGATGGATGGATACACTAGGGAGCCAAGCAGGGTACACTAGGGAGCCAAGTAGGGTACACTAGCAGACCAAGGGTACACTAGGGAGCCAAGAAGGGTACACAAGGGAGCCAAGGAGGGTACACTATGGAGCCAAGGAGGGTACACTAGGGAGCCAAGCAAGGTACACTAAGGAGCCAAGGGTACACTAGGGAGCCATTGTACACTAGGGAGCCAAGGGTACACTAGGGAGCCATGGTACACTAGGGAGCCAAGGGTACACTAGGGAGGTAAGGAGTGTACACTAGAGAGCCAAGGAGGATACATTAGGGGGCCAAGGAGGATAAACCTGGGAATCAAGGAGCATACACTAGGGGGCCACGGGTACACTAGGGAGCCAAGGAGGGTACACTAGGGAGACAAGCAGGGTACAATAGGGAGCCAAGCAGGGTACACTAGGGAGCCAAGGAGAGTACACTAGGGAGCCAAGGAGGTACACTAGGGAGCCAAGCAGGGTACAATAGGGAGCCAAGCAGGGTACACTAGGGAGCCAAGGAGAGTACACTAGGGAGCCAAGGAGGTACACTAGGGAGCCAAGCAGGGTACAATAGGGAGCCAAGCAGGGTACACTAGGGAGCCAAGGAGAGTACACTAGGGAGCCAAGCAGGGTACACTAGGGAGCCAAGCAGGGTACAATAGGGAGCCAAGGAGCGTACACTAGTGAGCCAAGGAGGGTACACTAGGAAGCCAAGGAGGGTACACTAGGGAGTCAGGGAGGGTATACTAGGGAGCCAAGGAGGGTACACTAGGGAGCCAAGGAGGGTACATTAGGGAGCCAAGGAGGGTACACTAGGGAGCCAAGGAGGGTACACTAGGGAGCCAAGGAGGTACACTAGGGAGCCAAGCAGGGTACAATAGGGAGCCAAGCAGGGTACACTAGGGAGCCAAGGAGGGTAAGCGCAATTAAACATATAAATCTTCAGATGACAGTGAAATTAATGAATATCCCAACACTTAATGAATGCCCCAACACTGAGTGAATGTCGCAACACTGAATGAATGTCCCTACACTTAATGAATGCCCCAACACTGAGTGAATGTCGCAACACTGAATGAATGTCCCAACTCTTAATGAATGCCCCAACACTGAGTGAATGTCGCAACATTCACTCAGTGTTGGGACATTCATTCAGTGTTGCGACATTCACTCAGTGTTGCGACATTCACTCAGTGTTGGGGCATTCATTAAGAGTTGGGACATTCATTCAACACTGAGTGAATGTCCCAACACTGAGTGAATGTCCCAACACTGAGTGAATGTTCCAACACTGAATGAATGTCCCAACACTGGAGTTGAGAAATATCATAAATGTTGGTTACATTTATCTTATACAACCAAAATTACATTTAGTCGCGCCTCGTTATTACGCGCCCCGTTATTACGCGGATTCGGATATAACGCGGTCGGTCGTGGACCCCGATTTTCTTCCGCCAGGGGGAAATGCCAAATGCGTCTCTGCTTAAACCTACTTAGAATTGCTTTGACAATTCTCAAGAAACATTAGGCGAACAATGTCAATGGATGTATCAACGTGTTGTTTGTTTTGCACTGTCGCTGACATCAATCGCTGTCGCTGGCGTCACTTCGACGGTTTGTAAATTGCAATCGAGATTCACAAATACGCCTCGCGTAAGAATCAGATAAACAGTTTTAAATGCATTTAGTATGCAATACCAACATAACACTTGGGTGAAATGACATGCTTTCATTACACCGTAAATTTAATCGTTTTCGCAACGCGAAACTAACATGCCAAATTCCTAACCCAAGCCAAGGCTCTACCGGTGCGTGAAAATACGAATTCATCATCCGCATATGAAACGATGAATTAATGTTAAGTGGTGCGTAATAAATTTATGCTTCATTCGAGATCGGTTGAAAGACGAAGTGAAACAATTATTAATTCTACCTATTGTCGTTTTCTGCTCAGATCCAGGTTATTATTTTATTTTCGTAGGCCTATTGGTCCAGTATATGATCATCGTAGATCTATTCCATGACGGTATACGTACGTGTTTTATTCAGTTCAAGAATCAACAGGGTGGGACATTTAAAAAATAATACACGTTGATGCTAGTATAAGTTTAATAAATACCATAAACTGCATGTTGGCGTATAAGACAGTGCTGCAAGCACACATGGCTTCGACAGCGTTCATGGACTTGGTGCAGCTGGTGGCGATCGCTGTTGTTTAGTATCTCCCTGGTGGCAGATATGGGAACACCTAACGCGCCTCGCTTACAGCATGGTCCGAAGTCGTGGACTCCGACCACCGCATTATAACGAGGCTCGACTGTACTAGCTAATATGGCCATCCTGCAGGCGCGATAACCTGGTAGTTCTGGTTTACCAAGTCTCAGGGTACACAACATTATTACAGAAACCTCCATCTGTGCCTTTGTACTTGTTGCTGCCAGTCAGTATCTCTTGAGATTGTGACGTGACACTGGCAGTCATAGTAACGCGTATAGTAACAGTGCCTTGCATTTGTATAAGACGTAACTTTGCACAATCAAAGAAAAGACGTATGAAGCTGTCAACAATTGTACACAACTGTTTGTGTAACATTGTGGACAGTTGTACATAACTACAAAGGGTAATTCAATTGTTCTTACTAAGGTAATAGCAGGGTGAATTAAAAAAAAAATTAAACCAGACGAGCCAACTGTGGGGTGGATGAACCCCAGTGCCCTGATGTAATTAGATGAACCCCAGTGCCCTGATGTAATTAGATGAACCCCAGTGCCCTGATGTAATTAGATGAACCCCAGTGCCCTGATGTAATTAGATGAACCCCAGTGCCCTGATGTAATGTGGATGAAAGACAAATAACAGAATGTCACCATTTTTAATTATTCCACTTAAAAAGCAAAGCAAGCTTCCAGGTATTGTTCACTGCCAATTTCTAAATGTTAACGTAGCTTTCTATTTCATTTCTTCATATTTCAAAGAACCCAAAACTGACCTGAGAGCTGGTGGAGTTGTCTGACCGTTCTCTTTCTGAGATCACATACTGGACAATGTGGTCAATACAGAGTGGACCAACAAACGCCAACTGGTCAGACATGAGCTGTAGCAGGAGGACGGCCAACATGACTGGCCAATAGGCTCGGACAAACACCCGGAGCAGGGATAGGTCATTCTGGTTCTGAGTCTACAAATAAGGGTCAGAGTTAGGGAGATTCAAGGAAATCCCCAAAGTACAGGGGCAAGATCTGTACTTATAGATAAATAAATTCACAAAATCTTCATAGTTCGTAGTTACGTACAATTGTTTACAATGTTTTTGTGTGGTTTTTTATTGTTCCGAGATATATAATCTTCATAAAATGTTCGTATCAGTTCCTTCATAAGGTACGCCGTCAAACACTCTTTGAAACCAGCCCCAGAGGGACATAAATTGCAGCTATAGCACGATCAATGTAATAATAATGTACACATTAGATAAATCATACTTACATAGATAATATATTTGATAAAAATGGCTAATATAACCTAGGTAAAAAAAATGTAAGAATGCGAACCAAGATAGCACAAGATTGTTATTGGTCATGGGATAAAGTAGACTGCTCAAGAAAAATTATTAATACAATATAACAATCAAGTGAAATTAGCACATTGCAGGCCAGAACCTAAAACACGATACTACAAATAATTGTTGAATGCAGCCTTAAAAAGGTGAGTTTAGAAGATGGTGTGATGTATGGCGACATCAAACGGACTTAGTCAGAATTAGTAAATTGGGACTAACTCGCTTCGAGCCACACAGACTGTTGTTGTTGTCGTATTTATAGAAATAACGTTTGCTGTCCATGTCCGGAACTTTGATTCTTTATGTCTGTTCACAGGACATGACAGATGGGACTAAAACAGTTTTGATTCTTTACATCTGTTTGCAGGACATGACAGATGGGACTAAAACAGTTTTGATTCTTTACATCTGTTCGCAGGACATGACAGATGGGACTAAAACAGTTTTGATTCTTTACATCTGTTCGCAGGACATGACAGATGGGACTAAAACAGTTTTGATTCTTTACATCTGTTCGCAGGACATGACAGATGGGACTAAAACAGTTTTGATTCTTTACATCTGTTCGCAGGACATGACAGATGGGACTAAAACAGTTTTGATTCTTTACATCTGTTCGCAGGACATGACAGATGGGACTAAAACAGTTTTGATTCTTTACATCTGTTCGCAGGACATGACAGATGGGACTAAAACAGTTTTGATTCTTTACATCTGTTCGCAGGACATGACAGATGGGACTAAAACAGTTTTGATTCTTTACATCTGTTCGCAGGACATGACAGATGGGACTAAAACAGTTTTGATTCTTTACATCTGTTCGCAGGACATGACAGATGGGACTAAAACAGTTTTGATTCTTTACATCTGTTCGCAGGACATGACAGATGGGACTAAAACAGTTTTGAATCTTTACATCTGTTCGCAGGACATGACAGATGGGACTAAAGCAGTTTTGATTCTTTACATCTGTTCGCAGGACATGACAGATGGGACTAAAGCAGTTTTGATTCTTTACATCTGTTCGCAGGACATGACAGATGGGACTAAAGCAGTTTTGATTCTTTACATCTGCTCGCAGGACATGACAGATGGGACTAAAACAGTTTTGATTCTTTACATCTGCTCGCAGGACATGACAGATGGGACTAAACCAGTTTTGATTCTTTACATCTGCTCGCAGGACATGGCAGATGGGACTAAAACAGTTTTGATTCTTTACATCTGCTCGCAGGACATGGCAGATGGGACTAAAACAGTTTTGATTCTTTACATCTGCTCGCAGGACATGACAGATGGGACTAAAACAGTTTTGATTCTTTACATCTGCTCGCAGGACATGACAGATGGGACTAAAACAGTTTTGATTCTTTACATCTGCTCGCAGGACATGACAGATGGGACTAAAACAGTTTTGATTCTTTACATCTGTTCGCAGGACATGACAGATGGGACTAAAACAGTTTTGATTCTTTACATCTGTTCGCAGGACATGACATATGGGACTAAAACAGTTTTGATTCTTTACATCTGTTCGCAGGACATGACAGATGGGACTAAAACAGTTTTGATTCTTTACATCTGTTCGCAGGACATGACAGATGGGACTAAAACAGTTTTGATTCTTTACATCTGTTCGCAGGACATGACAGATGGGACTAAAACAGTTTTGATTCTTTACATCTGTTCGCAGGACATGACAGATGGGACTAAAACAGTTTTGATTCTTTACATCTGTTCGCAGGACATGACAGATGGGACTAAAACAGTTTTGATTCTTTACATCTGTTCGCAGGACATGACAGATGGGACTAAAACAGTTTTGATTCTTTACATCTGTTCGCAGGACATGACAGATGGGACTAAAACAGTTTTGATTCTTTACATCTGTTTGCAGGACATGACAGATGGGACTAAAACAGTTTTGATTCTTTACATCTGTTCGCAGGACATGACAGATGGGACTAAAACAGTTTTGATTCTTTACATCTGTTCGCAGGACATGACAGATGGGACTAAAACAGTTTTGATTCTTTACATCTGTTCGCAGGACATGACAGATGGGACTAAAGCAGTTTTGATTCTTTACATCTGTTCGCAGGACATGACAGATGGGACTAAAACAGTTTTGATTCTTTACATCTGCTCGCAGGACATGACAGATGGGACTAAAACAGTTCTGATTCTTTACATCTGTTCGCAGGACATGACAGATGGGACTAAAACAGTTCTGATTCTTTACATCTGTTCGCAGGACCTGACAGATGGGACTAAAACAGAGGAATGATTCTTTACATCTGTTCGCAGGACATGACAGATGGGACTAAAACAGTTCTGATTCTTTACATCTGTTCGCAGGACATGACAGATGGGACTAAAACAGTTCTGATTCTTTACATCTGTTCGCAGGACATGACAGATGGGACTAAAACAGTTCTGATTCTTTACATCTGTTCGCAGGACATGACAGATGGGACTAAAACAGTTCTGATTCTTTACATCTGTTCGCAGGACATGACAGATGGGACTAAAACAGTTCTGACTCTTTACATCTGCTCGCAGGACATGACAGATGGGACTAAAACAGTTCTGACTCTTTACATCTGCTCGCAGGACATGACAGATGGGACTAAAACAGTTCTGACTCTTTACATCTGCTCGCAGGACATGACAGATGGGACTAAAACAGTTCTGACTCTTTACATCTGCTCGCAGGACATGACAGATGGGACTAAAACAGTTCTGACTCTTTACATCTGTTCGCAGGACATGACAGATGGGACTAAAACAGTTCTGACTCTTTACATCTGTTCGCAGGACATGACAAATGGGACTAAAACAGTTTTGATTCTTTACATCTGTTCGCAGGACATGACAGATGGGACTAAAACAGTTTTGATTCTTTACATCTGTTCGCAGGACATGACAGATGGGACTAAAACAGTTTTGATTCTTTACATCTGTTCGCAGGACATGACAGATGGGACTAAAACAGTTTTGATTCTTTACATCTGTTCGCAGGACATGACAGATGGGACTAAAACAGTTTTGATTCTTTACATCTGTTCGCAGGACATGACAGATGGGACTAAAACAGTTTTGATTCTTTACATCTGTTCGCAGGACATGACAGATGGGACTAAAACAGTTTTGATTCTTTACATATGTTCGCAGGACATGACAGATGGGACTAAAACAGTTTTGATTCTTTACATCTGTTCGCAGGACATGACAGATGGGACTAAAACAGTTTTGATTCTTTACATCTGTTCGCAGGACATGACAGATGGGACTAAAACAGTTTTGATTCTTTACATCTGCTCGCAGGACATGACAGATGGGACTATAAAACAGTTTTGATTCTTTACATCTGCTCGCAGGACATGACAGATGGGACTAAAACAGTAGGAGGTGTCCCTTCACTCTGTTGCTAACATATCACAAAGACGTCTGCTGCCTTGTGTTAAGCAATACTCACGTGCTCTTCATCAAAAACCTTCTTCAAGTGTTCAAAGTTAACATGTGCACATTCCGTCTGCAATAAACAGCCTGGATTAACACAACAATAACCAACATGTGTCTCCTTGTGCCTATGCGGGACAGCTCAGAAACAAAAACCGACATCAATAATTGTACAAACTGGAGGCTTCCTCAAAGGAAAACCAACAGAAACAAGTGGGGTGCAGTGTCGCAGTGGTTAGAGCACAGCACTGTTAATCATGAGTCCACCGGCTGCTGTTTCGAAGCTAAGACAATTTTGTTCACCCCACATTGTCTGTGTCTTTCGGAAGATACACTAAGAGCCACTGGTCCTGCCACCTGGTGTCTATGCCAGGGGAATTAAAGAAATCCCACCCGGTGGTAAATGTGTGACCTGTCGTGGACTCACAGAGTGGGTGACCTCTATCTCTGAAACTCACCAATGACAGAATAATCAGCTGGTTGATTGAGATCACTTATCAGAAGAACAGCATATTATACAGTTTGAGAATAATACAATCTTAAATTAACAATATTTTAACTAAATGCTTATCAAAACTATAACCCTAGAAATAAGCACAAGCGACAATGTGCAAGTTTGTGTCAATGTTGTGTCTACCTGAGGAAGAGTTCCAAGGTCAGTCAGCTTGAGGGGGGTCTTGTAGCCCCGCCCCAGGAGAGGGGTGAGCCACTGCCAACATGCCCTCGACAGGAAGTTAGCATAAGGATGGACAAAGACGACATCTTCACATCTGGACTTGTCTGTCGGCTTTGAAGGACGGTATTTGCTGCGAAGGTATTTCTTGAAACAAAATAAACCAACACAAGGAAAGATGGTGACACAGATTGTGCAATCAACTACAAGAATATGTTAATTATTAATAATATTTTAGACTACCGGTACAGTTGTGAAAATATGATACATAAAATTAACCTGAATCAAAGAAAATTATATCAGATTTCAGCTTTGAAATGCCTACATATTGCGATGTCTAATGGACAAACAAATATAGCGAACTGTAATAAAAACATTTGCTATGATCACTAACTTTGACAGCAGCCTAACTAAACTAAACTGTATGTTCATGAATTAGTAATGCCACTGAACACAGGGCATTTAATATAACTTGGTAAAGAAGATTCCAGAAGCGTCATAAGTCATCGAGAAGCCTCTGCACAGTAGGATGTTACATGTCCATCTACTGGCAGACATTGACATAACTTACGTATAACGTGCCAGATTTAATACACTTTCTTATCTAATTAATGACTAATTATGCAGAAAAATTAAAACATTGACTGCCCAAATAAAACACTATTTGCAGATGATGCCAGACATACTTACGAGGTGAGTGATTAGATAAACGTCAAGAGCAAAGAGCACAAGAGAGCCGAGCAGTAGGAGCAGAGTAAGAGCCATGCGGGTGTGTGCCACATGGAGTCCCGTCTGCCAGAGACTCGCCACCCTCATGACTGTTAGCCCGAGGGTAGTTCCCCAGTATAGCAGTAGCACACCGAGGAATCCTGTCAGACGATGTCGCTCCACAAAGTCATAGAATACCAGAGTCAGAACACACACGGTTACCGCAGCAACGTGTGGCAGGTACAGGTGCAGATGTACGCCCGTTGCCTTGGTGACGGCGATGACCCCCTCGACCAGCTGAAACACCTGGACGGTGACAACGCACATCGTCACCGTCCACCGCAGACTGTGGCCAGGGTACCTTGCACTCCACTGGAGGTTGTCGTTTCCATGGCAACGCTTCAGTGTGTGCCATTTGTAGAGACAGTTTGGGACGATGATGAGGAGAAAGAGCAGGTTGGAGACAAGGCTGAGGCCATCCACCAGACACTCTGAGAGACGTCCATCCGTGAGGAGACCACGAGGCCACTGATCACAGAAGGCTTCTATACTCATGTCCAATGGTCAGTTAAATACACCAAGAATAGCTTTCACTTTTACCACAACAGTCCCAAAATGAAATCACTTAATTTTTAATTTGTCATGTCAGTGAGTGCTTGCCCGGAGCTACACCAGACTCCGGCTGGTCTGGCTCCTGTTGCTGCCAACTGTCTTGCTCCACCTTCTCCGTGCATGCTCCACCAAGGACGTCAGTCTGAAGTCAACAACACAGCGTAAGTGACAACGTAACTGATAAATACAAAGTAGTGTGTCACTCCGTATGTCAGTTCCCCCCAGGCCCTTAGCCAGGGACCCGTTTGCCCGTCTTAAAGACGGGCAAATATCTTACCACGATGGGTAATATAAAATAAAAGACTTTCTTTTTACAAGATGAGATTTTTCATAATAAAATTGTTTGAACGGTCTTAGTGACTCTTAGGCTTGGCACACACAGTCGCATTTCGACTGCGTGTGCCGATTCGAATGTTGTCGGCGGCAGAAAAGCGAATACCGCCGATATATGACTATATATTTTTAATTTTGACGTTGTTGGAAAATAATGATACTGCGTTTGATCTCTATTTATTGTAATCATGTATGTCATTGGTTGGGAACGCGTTTCTCTGGCCTTTCTCAGTGCCTACCCATTGGCGCTCTCATTTGAAGGAACAATCCCATTACCTTGATGTTAAATTGGCACCTGCCAAGTGAGTGAAAAGTTGCGATACGTCAACATCAGAGTTCACAACAATCGATGCCTTTTTTGTAAACGTGAATAAAAGCAGCTTTCCTGAGATTGTCCATAAACAGTCCACGTCAGCATGCTTTGCTACATAAGTGGAGATCCATAATGTTGATGTGCCTGTCGCTAGTAGCCGAGACGCTAATGTATTGTCACCCACCGTTGGCACTCTGCAGTGGCTCCGGTTCACTTACATAACCGGCATGTAGGCCTTACTATCGGCAGCAGTTTCCTGGTTCCTCAACTCAAGCGGCAGGCAAACCACTTCATGAAGCCATGACTTACGTGAAGCCATGACTTACGTGAAGCCATGGTTTACGTGAAGCCATGGCTTACGTGAAGCCATGGCTTACGTGAAGCCATGGCTTACGTGAAGCCATGGCTTACATGAAGCCATGGCTTACAAGAAGCCATGGCTTACGGGAAGCCATGGCTTACGTGAAGCCATGGCTTACGTGAAGCGATGGCTTACATGAAGCTATGGCTTACAAGAAGCTATGGCTTACGTGAAGCTATGGCTTACGTGAAGCTATGGCTTACGTGAAGCTATGGCTTACGTGAAGCTATGGCTTACGTGAAGCTATGGCTTACCAGAAGCCATGGCTTACAAGAAGCCATGGCTTACTATAAGCCATGGCTTACGTGAAGCCATGGCTTACGTGAAGCCATGGCTTACGTGAAGCCATGGCTTACGTGAAGCCATGGCTTACGTGAAGCCATGGCTTACGTGAAGCCATGGCTTACGTGAAGCCATGGCTTACGTGAAGCCATGGCTTACGTGAAGCCATGGCTTACGTGAAGCCATGGCTTACAAGAAGCTATGGCTTACGTGAAGCTATGGCTTACGTGAAGCTATGGCTTACGTGAAGCTATGGCTTACGAGAAGCTATGGCTTACGTGAAGCTATGGCTTACGTGAAGCTATGGCTTACGTGAAGCTATGGCTTACGTGAAGCTATGGCTTACGTGAAGCTATGGCTTACGTGAAGCTATGGCTTACGTGAAGCTATGGCTTACGTGAAGCTATGGCTTACGTGAAGCTATGGCTTACGTGAAGCTATGGCTTACGTGAAGCTATGGCTTACAAGAAGCTATGGCTTACGTGAAGCTATGGCTTACGTGAAGCTATGGCTTACGTGAAGCTATGGCTTACGTGAAGCTATGGCTTACGTGAAGCTATGGCTTACGTGAAGCTATGGCTTACCAGAAGCTATGGCTTACAAGAAGCTATGGCTTACGTGAAGCAATGGCTTACGTGAAGCTATGGCTTACAAGAAGCTATGGCTTACGTGAAGCTATGGCTTACAAGAAGCTATGGCTTACGTGAAGCTATGGCTTACGTGAAGCTATGGCTTACGTGAAGCTATGGCTTACGTGAAGCTATGGCTTACGTGAAGCTATGGCTTACGTGAAGCTATGGCTTACATGAAGCTATGGCTTACGTGAAGCTATGGCTTACGTGAAGCTATGGCTTACATGAAGCTATGGCTTACAAGAAGCTATGGCTTACAAGAAGCTATGGCTTACAAGAAGCTATGGCTTACAAGAATGACTTCAAATTTTTAAATTGATATTTTAGAATAAAAAATTAATGTTTTATAATTGTAATTAAATGTTTTATGGATTTTATTAATCATTATGTTTATTTTATTTTAACTGTTTCTGAATTGAAAATCATGCTATATAGTATAAAGATGAAATGGTCTTCTTTAAATAAAACCTTTACTACTTAATACCAGGCCAACCTCATCCCCGTCGCTCACAACACAGATTGAGTTGCACTGATTTATTTTGAAAAAAATATAAGACTGAGTTTTAGGCTCAGTAGTCGCCATAGATATTAACCAGCACCAAACAACACAAGGACAAGCAGCATCATACCAGTAGCCCCCCCCAGGTGTGAGAATTGAGTCCCAGTAGCCCCCCCAAGGTGTGAGAATTGAGTCCCAGTAGCCCCCTCCCCGGGCCAGTATGCTATTCATTTAGCACACACCATCTAGAGTATTCATTATTAATTTTGACAACAAAACATTTATTTATTTTTACAATAATATGATTATAGTATAACAATCTAACAAAATAAAATAAACATGCATCAATTTTTTACAACATCAAATAATTGTTGTTTATATTTCTTTTGAAAGGTAAATTTGATGTCTTCAAAGTGCCCAATGTGATGTCTTCAAAGTGCACAATGTGATGTCTTCAAAGTGCCCAATGTCATGTCTTCAAAGTGCCCAATGTCATGTCTTCAAAGTGCCCAATGTCATGTCTTCAAAGTGCCCAATGTCATGTTGAGGTCCCATTTAACTTTCACACATTGAGTGGATAGCTCACTACCCATAAGTTTAAATGACGTCATCTACATAAAGCTTGTGTGAGGTGAGTAAACACAATTTAACGTTCACACATTGAGTGAAAAGCTAACTGATCATTTGCTATTGCAAGTTAAATCAGAATCCAGTTTAATTTTCACGTTTAGTAGAAAGCTACTTGTCATCATGTTGTGATGTTTTTATTTTATATTACTATTTTAAATTACTATTATTAGAGTCTGATATTACTCTCAACCTTACGTAAACATTGTATTACACTGTCCTGGATGGTGGTTGCCAAGGCATTGTCAAAATGCCTGGAAATTAATGACACTCTATTAACATTTTAATTTTACTGATTCACAAATAAAAGAGGGTTTTTTACGGTTTCCCTCTGATAAAAAATGTCCAACATATTTGTGCATACCAGCTATGTAACTGTTTTATTTAAAATAAAGGTGAGGCAGAACAATGAATGGAACAGCCAGCAAGTGTTCCTGAACTGACATTTAGTACCCACTAGCCCCCCTTCCCGGGGGGAGGGACGGCTACTGAAATGAGGGGACTAGTAGAAACTGGTCAAGCAATGCCATAATGGTAAGATTTCAGGTTGACTTCACATGAACCCTTGAGGTTGACCTTACATGACCCCTGAGGCCAACTGTAATTTTATGAGTTGAGATGCAGGCCAAAGTAGAAGTTTTATGTTCAGTGTTATCGGGGTCTGGAGCTGGACATGTTTATCAGATGACCAGTGGCCTGGATGAGTCTTGACAACTTGTGGACAGTTATAAATAGCCGATGAAAGGAAATCATCCATCAAATTATACTTCTGTAGACCCCTGTAGAGAGCCAGCTACCACCACAGTACACACTGCCTGCTCCCTGCCTCTCACATACTACTGTAGACCCCTGTAGAGAGTCAGCTACCGCCACAGTACACACTGCCTGCTCCCTGCCTCTCACATACTACTGTAGACCCCTGTAGAGAGCCAGCTACCACCACAGTACACACTGCCTGCTCCCTGCCTCTCACATACTACTGTAGACCCCTGTAGAGAGCCAGCTACCACCACAGTACACACTGCATGCTCCCTGCCTCTCACATACTACTGTAGACCCCTGTAGAGAGCCAGCTACCGCCACAGTACACACTGCCTGCTCCCTGCCTCTCACATACTACTGTAGACCCCTGTAGAGAGCCAGCTACCACCACAGTACACACTGCCTGCTCCCTGCCTCTCACATACTACTGTAGACCCCTGTAGAGAGCCAGCTACCACCACAGTACACACTGCCTGCTCCCTGCCTCTCACATACTACTGTAGACCCCTGTAGAGAGCCAGCTACCACCACAGTACACACTGCATGCTCCCTGCCTCTCACATACTACTGTAGACCCCTGTAGAGAGCCAGCTACCACCACAGTACACACTGCATGCTCCCTGCCTCTCACATACTACTGTAGACCCCTGTAGAGAGTCAGCTACCACCACAGTACACACTGCCTGCTCCCTTCCTCTCATATACTACTGTAGACCCCTGTAGAGAGTCAGCTACCGCCACAGTACACACTGCCTGCTCCCTGCCTCTCATATACTACTGTAGACCCCTGTAGAGAGTCAGCTACTGCCACAGTACACACTGCCTGCTCCCTGTCTCTCATATACTACTGTAGACCCCTGTAGAGAGCCAGCTACCACCACAGTACACACTGCATGCTCCCTGTCTCTCATATACTACTGTAGACCCCTGTAGAGAGCCAGCTACCACCACAGTACACACTGCCTGCTCCCTGCCTCTCACACTCCCAACTGGAAACCAACTCTTGCCAGTGAGCTAGAATTAGTGAGTTAGAGATCCCTTCATTATCTGGGGTCCAACCATTCTCCATGTAAGCAAGCCCTCATCAGATATATAGATTTTTCAATTTAGTTTTTGTATTCCGTCATTAAATTATAGAAGCTGTACATGTGGTAGAAGTGAGAATGAGAATGTGTTTATCACAAGCAACTGACAATGGCAGAAGATTTAAGACCATCATGCATCATAAACAATGACAAGGCGGATGTGAGAAAACCGTGGGAAAAATGGCTCGAATAATTTGACTACTATATGCTAACGACCGAGAAAAACAAAAAGGATGAGAAAATACAAGTGGCATCATTGTTACCTCTCCTCAGTCCTGAGAGCACGGACGTTTTTAGAATGTTCATATTTGATCCACTGGAAGATAACTTTAGACAAAATGGCAGCGAGCAACTGGGCATTAACGGAGAAACTGTATATGTACCAACTGTACCATTCTCCCGTAGATGGTGTGTATTCTGTCATTAAACAATAGAATCAGAATATAAATGAATGTGTGGCCAGGGAATCTCTTATTAAGGCGTGATGTATGCCGCTAACATAAGAGCTGCCCTGTTGGTTAATGGATAATTTTACTACAAATTTATAGTAGCACAATAATTACTGTAATAAACATTATCTAATTAGTAATTCATGAGCATTAGTTAACATTATTTAATACTAACTAATACTAACAATGACAAATATTTTTGGAAGTAAACATTCTTTAAACTAGAAGTGCAGGGGGGTTACCTAGAGGTGTCTCAAGCAGAACAAGAGGCCACTAGCACAGATAAACCAATATTAAATCATCCGAAAAACATCTCTGAAAAAGGTTATAGATGCGTATGTTTAAATGCAAGGAGCATAGTAAATAAGAAAAACGAGTTAAACATTATGGTAGAAGATATTGACCCTCACATAATTGGTATAACAGAATCATGGGCCAACACAGATATATCAGATGCTGAATTAGGACTGACAGGATACGTAATGTTTAGGAAAGATCGAATAGGAAGAAGGGGCGGGGGAGTTATTTTATATGTTAAAGAATCTATTCAGGCTTATGAAATAAAACTAGAAAGGGAAGCAGACTGCGATGAAGCTGTTTGGTGCAAAATTGTTTCAGGAAATTCAAAATTAACTGTTAGGTTAGTTTACCGAAGTCCAAACATAAACGAAGAGGACAACACAAAAATGAAAACCGCTATAAAGGAAGTTAGTAAAGGGGAATGTATCATAATGGGAGATTTTAACCATGGACACATACAATGGAATTCTCTAGAGAGCACAGGGATTGAGGACCAACCATTTCTATTTTTAATCCAGGATAGCTTTCTTACTCAGCACGTGCTAGAACCAACCAGGGGAGAAAATGTATTAGATATAGTTTTGTCATCACAAAAAGAATTAGTGGACAATGTAAAAATATTTGAACCATTGGGTAATAGTGACCATAATCAAATACATTTTGACATCAATGTAAAATCAGTAAGTAAAAATAAGAAAGCGTACAAGAGAAACTTCCACAAAGGTAACTACAAAGATATAAGAAAATACTTAGCAAAGCTAGATTGGAATAACATGCTGATGAATAAGACCGCAACTGAATGTTGGAATATTCTAAAATATGAAATTGAGAGTATCATCGATAAATTTGTTCCCTTCCAAAAACAAGGAAAGCGGTGTAGAAAGAAACACTTGTCAAAAGAGGCTATTAGAAAAATAGTGTTAAAACAAACTATGTGGAGGGTTTATAGGCGTACCAGAAAGGAAGAAGATTATGCAAATTACAAAGAGGCACTTAATGCAGCTATAACTGAAATCAGACAATCTAAAAGAAGCTATGAGCAAAAACTAGCATGTAACATAAAACATGACAGCAAGAGTTTTTATGCATATGTCAGGAGTAAACAAAACGTACAAGACAAGGTTGGACCTCTAGAAGACAGTTATGGAAATATAGTATCACAGGGGTTTTTAATGGCGGAAGACCTAAATGGTTACTTCAGTTCAGTGTTTACCAAAGAAGATATTAGTTCATTACCAGTTGCTGATGCTCAATTTCAGGAGGCTAAATCTGACTATTTAGGTTTGTTAGTTGTAACTCCAGAATTGGTAGCTAAGAAAATAAAGGCAATGAAGGATAACAAATCACCGGGAGTGGATGGGATTCCTCCAAAATTAATAATGGAAACAGTAGAACAAATCAGTATACCACTTGCAAGAGTATTCAACTTGTCATTAAAAGAAGGAGTTGTTCTGTTTGAATGCATAACTGACTGGATAGAACAATGGCTGACCGACAGAAGACAACGAGTTGTAGTAGATGGAGAAGTTTCAAATTGGAAATCGGTTTTGAGTGGGGTACCTCAAGGATCAGTATTAGGACCTATATTATTCTTAATATATATCAATGACTTGGACGACAGTATAACAAGTAACGTACTGAAATTTGCAGATGACACAAAACTGTTTAGAAAGGTTAATACTGATGGTGATAAACAACATTTACAAAACGATCTAGACAGATTGGTGAAATGGTCTGAGAAATGGCAGATGCTGTTCAATTTTGGGAAATGTAAATGCCTACATACAGGACATGGGAACTTGAATGTAAACTATAAAATGGGAGATACTGTTCTAGGTACTACTGTAAAAGAAAAGGACTTAGGAGTTACAATAAGCGCTGATATGAAAGTTTCAGAGCAGTGTGGTATTGCAGCTTCAAAGGGTAATCAAATTCTTGGATTGATTAGAAGAAACATAACATACAAGGGAAAAAAGTTAATTATACCTCTTTATAAAGCAATAGTTAGACCTCATTTAGAATACCGTATACAAGCATGGAGACCATATCGTAAGAAGGATATAGATACGCTTGAATGCATACAAAGGAGAGCAACTAAAATGATTCCAGAACTTAGAGACCTTAGTTATGAAGAACGCCTGAGACAAGGAGGTTAAGAGGAGATCAGATTGAAGTTTTTAAGATATTGAATGGGTATGAAAATATTGATAGAAATATGTTTTTCTCACTCAAGAAGGATAGCAGAACTAGAGGACATGAGGTAAAATTAGTAAAGGATCAATGTAGATTGGACATCAGGAAGCACTCGTTCGCACAGAGCACAATAAATGAATGGAACAAATTGTCTACAGATTGTGTAACTGCTAGCAGCGTAAATATGTTTAAAAACAAGGTTGACACATATCTCAGGAGGGCGGGTTATAAGTAAATGAACATTGTTGGACTCTCGATAAGCCAATGGCTTCCTTGTCCACTAGCCATCTGGGCCTTTGGCTTGGATGGCAAATCTTGTTAAATCTTGTTAAACTACTAACTAACAAACATAAGCAAAATTTACACTAGAATAATAGTATGTAAATTACACCAATGTTAAAATAAAACTGACTTATTTAATTTAATATTCACACATTATCAAACTACTTATTCTATACAACTAGCCAACATTAACTAACATAAATTAATATTAATTAACAGGTCCATATTTAATATACATAATACTTAGCCATAGACGTCTTTCAAATACTAACTGTATAATATGCAATTTACTTATAGAACCTGTACAGTTTTTAAACATACTGAGTACTGAAATGTGCTAGCAGAATCAGTAGTTCATACTGACATGTGCAGAATCAGTAGCTCATACTGACATGTGCAGAATCAGTAGTTCATACTGACATGTGCAGAATCAGTAGTTCATACTGACATGTGCAGAATCAGTAGCTCATACTGACATGTGCAGAATCAGTAGCTCATACTGACATGTGCAGAATCAGTAGTTCATACTGACATGTGCAGAATCAGTAGCTCATACTGGCATGTGCAGAATCAGTAGCTCATACTGACATGTGCAGAATCAGTAGTTCATACTGACATGTGCAGAATCAGTAGCTCATACTGACATGTGCAGAATCAGTAGCTCATACTGACATGTGCAGAATCAGTAGCTCATACTGACATGTGCAGAATCAGTAGTTCATACTGACATGTGCAGAATCAGTAGCACATACTGACATGTGCAGAATCAGTAATTCATACTGACATGTGCAGAATCAGTAGTTCATAGTGACATGTGCAGAATCAGTAGTTCATACTGACATGTGCAGAATCAGTAGTTCATACTGACATGTGCAGAATCAGTAGCTCATACTGACATGTGCAGAATCAGTAGTTCATACTGACATGTGCAGAATCAGTAGTTCATACTGACATGTGCAGAATCAGTAGTTCATAGTGACATGTGCAGAATCAGTAGTTCATACTGACATGTGCAGAATCAGTAGTTCATACTGACATTTGCAGAATCAGTAGTTCATACTGACATGTGCAGAATCAGTAGTTCATAGTGACATGTGCAGAATCAGTAGTTCATACTGACATGTGCAGAATCAGTAGTTCATACTGACATGTGCAGAATCAGTAGTTCATACTAACATGTGCAGAATCAGTGCACTGTAGCTCATTTAATTGCTCAATTCATTTAGCACTAACTTACACCCGTCCATGGAACAAAAGGGGTGAAACCACATTTGATTTTCCAAAGGCGGCCTTTATAATGTTTCATAGGATTCCTGAAAAATGTGTCTATTAACATACATGCTGTGTGTAATTTGCGAAAATCACAAATCTTTCAGAAAACCACACCCAAAGCTGATACCCCTCAATTATTTAGAAGTGTTGGTGCGTTGCCATTGAATGAAAGATCTAATGAAGTAGTAAAGAAAACGTTAACTTTACTAATGTATCCGATGTGAAAGTGCTTAGAAAAAAATCACTCATTAAACAACCACAAAGGTAGTTATTCAGAAGTATTTACTTATGTTGGTCTTGTCTACCTGTCCGATAAAGACGGACACGGTAGGTGAACTGAGTGTTCAACTACTCTGTGCCTTCGTTGGCCACAGACCACAGTTACGATCCGTCCACCATTACCCACATAGAGTCCCTAGGAAAGTGACGACTGTGCATTATCAGTGAATTGATTTTAATCTTTACCAATTGGTCATGTGCGGTTTTAACAGAAACATGAGCATCTCAGTTGAGTGATATTTTTTCAAAACCAATTTAGTTAACACATGTAGTTAAACAAAAAGCTGTAATCCTGGACAATATTAAATAGTTTACAAGCAACAGTGACAAGAGCAGCATGCCTGTAGTCATTGAACATTATCACATAAATCATATGCTTTACTTTGTATTTAAATGAATGTTGCTCTCAGATGCATCAATCTAGTAATAAGCCACACATTAAGAAGCTGCTATATAGTACTCAGTGGCATAAGAACACATGGAGTTTTTCATATTTGTTACAAGCAATCATAACCATGCAGGCAGACATCATCATTCGTCAGCAGGGGAAGGTGGGGCATATGCATACCCTGGGGTAAAATGTGTCCTAGCTAGCAAACTATACATGGCAATAGGGCATAATTTTGCACTGATACAAGTATACGATGTAGCAGTTGATTTCTAGTTTACAACTGCCACTTACCAAACTACAGTTCCAATAAAAAAAAGTACATTTAGTAAACTGTAACCTGTGCGGTTACGCCACATTACCCCAGGGTAGTGCTGTCACACAGTACAGAACACAAATTACACTGATCATATGTCCTGTCTTGGATAAACAGTTGGATAAAAAAGTGGATTCCCATGTCAAAGAAGATGACAGTACCGTGAACTACTGAACAATGCCTGTCATTCAAAACCAATTCACACCTGTTATTGTGGTTGATGTCACCCTGAGGCCCTGACAAACAGCAGCCTGGTGAGAGTCTCTGGCCAGGTCGTTCCAAACCATGAACAGCATGTTTTTAGCCTTGCCATCAATTCCATAATTAAATAAATGGCATTTTTTCACCATTTGGGCATTAGCCATTGCTGACAGGGGAAGGCATCACCGAACATTGCTGACAGGGGAAGGCATCACCGAACATTGCTGACAGGGGAAGGCATCACCGAACATTGCTGACAGGGGAAGGCACCCCCGAACATTGCTGACAGGGGAAGGCATCACCGAACATTGGTGGCATTGGTTACTCAATACCAATGCTGGGAACCTCACGGCACGGGAACATTGTGATAGTTCGTAACCTTGGCTTCATTCCCATACCTAAACTCTAAATGCCCCTTTGGCTTTGATGGGTGATTTCGGTGGTAAAGTTCCACCCAGGCCCAGATCCTGCTCCTGGGGCGGCGGGTGTATATTCGGTAGCGGCATCCCATATCTACCCATGCATTGCCACTGCAT
Organism: Lamellibrachia columna; assembly: GCA_963662155.1. Classification (NCBI taxonomy): domain Eukaryota; kingdom Metazoa; phylum Annelida; class Polychaeta; order Sabellida; family Siboglinidae; genus Lamellibrachia; species Lamellibrachia columna. The sequence continues at coordinate 49,598,961 of OY759272.1, forward strand.
GGGGGGACATGGCTTTCATTACTTTTAGTAAAACAATCCGTAGTATCTGGACAACTAACCTCGGTTCGCCCAGTCGGGAGCACTCGTGGGTTCAAATAACAAACAACCGCGTTGCAACGTCGACGGCAGGGCAGGGCAGGGCAGGGCATCGATCTTATCGCAGTGACACACGCGAGAGGGCGGTGCTATCACTAGTGCTACCATCTAGCGAATAGCGGTATTACTAATTTGCCATTCGGTTTAACAACATTAATAAGTCTGCCATCCAAGTGAAAGGCCCATATGTATGTATAAGGAAGCCATTAGCTTATCGACAGTCCGACCAGGTTGTTAAACCACATTCTTTTAGGCGTTCTCCATAACTGAGGTCTCTCAGTTATCTCAGTTCATTTAGTTGTTCACGTTTGTATTCACTCTAGTGTATCTGTATCCTTCCAAGACGTCTTATGATATGGTCTCCACGCTTGTATGCAGTATTCTAAGCGAGGCATATTGCTTTATACAAAGATATAATTAGCTATGTTATATTTAATATGTTATATTTTTCGTAATTAACCCAATAATTTTATCTCTTTGAAGCTGCAATACTACACTGCTCTGAAACTCTCATCTCAGCACTTAATGTTACTCCGAAGTCCTATTCTTTTTCGGTAATACCTAGAACAGTATCTCCCATTTTAGTTTATATCCAAGTTCCCGTGTTCTGTATGTAGGCATTTCCATTTCCCAAAATTGAATAACATCTGTCTAGATAATTTTGTAATAATTGTTGTTTATCATCATCGTTAACACTTTTTTATCATTCACAAATTTCAGCATGTTGCTTGTTAGCTTATCCAAGTCAGTGATGTATCTTAATAATGACAAAGGTCCTAATACTGATCCTTGTGGTACCCCATTCAAAACCGATTCCCAGTTTGAAACCTCCCCATCTTAGAGCCATCTACTACAACACGCTGTCTTCTGTCAGTCAGCCATTTTTCCATCCAGTCATTTATGCCATCACCAATAACTTGGGCTTTTAATTTAAGTAGTAATCTTTGATGTGGCACTTTGTCAAAAGGAATGAAGAAAGTCCAACATATGATCTTCAATTAACTTTTTTAATAATAAGTTGATTATAATAGGCCAGCAATTGTGTGCAGCTAACAAATTTTACTACGTTGACTATACCCAAATTATGGTTGCTTGTCTAAAAAATACCCAGGGTACATGAATTACGATTTTCTTCAACCACAATTATTTTGATTACTTACTCAACGTTTTGACTGTCATCAACAGCCTTCATCAGGAATTCTTCCAAGTATTCTTGATGAAGACTGCCCATGGCAGTTGAGTAAGTAATCAAAATAGTTGTGGTTGAAGAAAATCATAATTAATATATATATATATATATATATATATATATATATGATGACGTTATTGCCAGACAGAAAAGATGTATCTATGCTCAGGCAAATGCTTTAGCCAGAAAATTTTACTTATGCAACAATTCCATTAAAACAACTTTATTTAATTCATACTGTGGTTCAATGTACACCTCAAGTCTTTGGTGTCATTTTAAAAAACAGAGTCTGAAAGGTATTACTGTCGCTTATAACAAGTTTTATTAGAATTATACACAACCTGTCACCCCGCTGTAGTGCAAGCCATATGTTCGCTACTAATTATGTTAAATCCTTTAATGAACGTATTTGCTCATAAATTTTTAGCCTTTTATGCCGGTTAAAAAAATCCAACATACTTTTTGTGAATTATCTTCACACTTTTATTTATTATCGAAGTCCATTGATTAAACATTGGATTGATCAATTGTATGCTTTTAATTCATGATGCTTGTACTTTTATACAAATATATTTTTTATCCTGACTTATCTTATATATATTTTTACTACACGTCATGTATGTATATATATATATATATTTTTACTACACGTCATGTATGTATATATATATATTTTTCTCACTACGTGTACCTCTATTGTTCATCATGTGTGTATATGTATGTTTTTTTACTTGTATGTATAAATAATATTATGGGCTCTTGCCTGAAATAAAAACATTATTGTTATATATATATACGGTGTATATATATATATATATATATATATATACCAACTTGATGAAAATTTTCACGAATACCCAGGGTACAGTTTTACATGTACCCAAGTTGGTGGAATTAAATTACATCTGTCAACCGAGATTCCATATTTAGATTTTTCCTCTTTTTCACAATTATGATTCATGGTATTTCAGAAGTGCCCCAATATCTCAAATCCAAAAGATGCCACAGTACTATCTTGTAACCTTGTTGCCGAGATTCTACTAACCTGGGTATGACTGGACAGTCCTGGGAATTACTGGACCATTCTGGGTATGATTGGACCATCCTGGGAATAACTGGGCCATCCTGGGTATAACTGGACCATCCTGGGAATAACTGGACCATCATGGGTATAACTGGACCATCCAGGGAATGACTGGACCATCCTAGGTATGACTGGACCATCCTGGGAATGACTGGACCATCCTGGGTATGATTGGACCATCCTGGGAATGACTGGGCCATCCCGGGAATGACCAGTCTATCCTGGGAATGACTGGACCATCCTCGGTATGATTGGACCATCCTGGGAATGACCGGAGCATCCTGGGTATGATTGGACCATCCTGAGTATGACTGGACCTTCCTGGATATGATTCAACCATCCTGGAAATGGCTGGACCATCCTGGGAATGACCGGTCTATCCTGGGAATAACTGGACCATCCTGGGTATGACTGGACCATCCTGGGTATGATTTGACCATCCTGGGAATGACTGGACCATCCTGGGAATGACCGGTCTATCCTGGGAATAACTGGACCATCCTGGGTATGATTGGACCATCCTGGGAATGACCGGAGCATCCTGGGTATGACTGGACCATCCTGAGTATGACTGGACCATCCAGGGTATGACTGGACCATCCAGGGTATGACTGGACCATCCAGGGTATGACTGGACCATCCAGGGTATGACTGGACCATCCTGAGTATGACTGGACCATCCAGGGTATGACTGGACCATCCAGGGTATGACTGGACCATCCAGGGTATGACTGGACATCCCACTCAGAATACTGTTACATGTATACCTAGACTTGTGGGTTACATAACGTTATATAAGTGCTACCCTTACAGAATCTATATTGACACAAATCATACTCCAATGTCTTGTCTTGCAGATATGAGAAAAGCAACTTATCAATGTCATGATCTAACCCAGTGCATATCCAGGGTGCGTGGGGCACACACGCCAGGGTGCGTGGGGTACACAGACCAGGGTGCGTGGGGCACACACGCCAGGGTGCGTGGGGCACACAGACCAAAAACCAAATAGCGTCAACACTTTAACCCAACCAAATTTTAACATTAACCCTGAGGGTAACTTAAAACCCTATATCCCTATGTTAAAGTTGGGATATGTTTATCATAAAACAACACAGGGGATGGATACATCAGTTTAATAATTAACAATACTGTCTTTAAACATTTTCTGTAACATTGCGGTTTAAAATGGAACTTGCAGAATCATACAGGCTGTATAATAATCTCTCATAGGAAATAAACATTTTAAAAGCTAGCAAATATATATGGTATAATATCTGAAAAGTATATAACGTTGACTATAAAATATATCATACATACTAAAACATTTTACTTGTATGTAATTACTACATCCCTGAAATTTATTCAATAGCTGAAATAAAATTTTCATACTATATTATAAGCTATATAAAATTAAATCACTAAAATAGGATGTATTCTTTGATCTACAAAATATATTTCCAAAAGCTTACCCATGTAATCATTAGATTTCCTTTGTGATATTCACAAAATTGGCTGCACTGACAAGTTTAGTATTTACCTATGATATATATTAATTTGCATTACTAATCCATACCTAAAATACAAATTCTGTGTGTGCGTGCGTGCGTGCGTGCGTGCGTGCGTGCGTGCGTGCGTGCGTGCGTGCATGAATATAGTTTATGATCCTGCCTGCTATATCAATTATATATGTATAATAATTGATATAGCAGGCAAGATCATCAACTAGATAATAGATATAGCAGGCAGGATCATCAACTACATAATAGATATAGCAGGCAGGATCATAAACTAGATAGCAGATATACTGTAGTGTTTTTTTTTAAAACCTATGCTAGTGATTACAGTAATATCTTTGTATAGACTGTTTAGTTATCATGGATATAAACCAGTTGTTGTGGATATAAACCAGTTGTCGTGGATATAAACCAGTTGTCATGGCGAGACTTCAAACATATGAACAAAAGTGTTGGCTTCAGTGGGCTGCAGCCTGAAAAGAAAACCAAATTTTTTTTTATATACAAAAGTTCTCACAGTTCATGAAGTATGATCATTCAGCAAGCCAGAATCTATATATGCTAAAGTAATCATTTATGAAAAATTAAAAAGTGTCATTTCCATATTTATTTCCTCATAATTTCATTTCCTCTGCCACCAACTTACCTGTATAAATTTATTGTGCTTATCCCAATTATTATTGTAATTAAAATGTCTACTCTGTTTAATAGAAAGTAGATTAAGGAACACATGTAAACACTGTAAAGGTCAGCAAATGTAACCACTGTAAAGGTCAGCACATGTAATCACTGTAAAGGCCAGCAAGATTTCAGTATGTGCCACCAATCTATGTAATTTTCCCATTAATGTAAGAAGTTGGATAACATCTAATTACATAGCAAACTGATGTCATATATTGTAAATATTCATGTAGTGTCCCATGTTCATGTGACAATAACGTTTAGCAGGTTAGTACACGGACCAGCTACAAGTTTTAACCCCTCGTCTCCCACCAACTCACCAGTTCTGGTCGTTCCATTTTGCTGTTTTGTTGTCATAGAGATGGATGGTATAGATGTGGCGGGATTTGTCGGATGTGTTCGTCTCGCTCTGATGGATCACGAGGCCATCTATAGCGATGAGTGAGCCTACAAAGGAGAAATAACTAGGGCTGGAACAATACACCGGTGCACCAGTGTATCACGATACACATTGCACTGTATGGTACACAATACACAATATCTGAATCGCGGTACACTACGATATGCGATAATGGTAGGCAAAACATTATTCATGTCTCCTTTGTGAAGCAAAATATGGTCAATGCGAACCACAACTGCCTGTGTATCCATAAAATAGTGATAAAATATAACATGTGGTATGTTTCACACATGTATATCTAATTATAATCTATGTAAAATCTTTACACTATTATTTTTGCAATGCGCGCATTCAATTTGGACCTCCTGTGAGTGACGACGTGATGTCTGCTGTAGCGTTGCCCTGTCCACGTAATAAATAAACGTGTGCTTTACTGTTGTTGAATCATTCTAGTCAGTGTAGTCTATATCGCAATATGTATCATATTGTGACCTCTGTATCGCGATATGTATCGTATCATGAAGTAGTGTATCGTTCCAGCCCTAGAAATAACACCATAACAAGGGACACACAATGGCAGGCCAGATTGGTTCATGACCTTAACAAGACAATATTTTACAACTTTGCCACCCAAAGTGATAACACACAAGTGGTCAAGGAAACCATTGGTTTATCGAGGATCCACATTTTTTTCATTATGTTTAACCCACCCATATCAGATATCTGTGAATATTATTTATAACATATTGACACCACTAGCACTAATAAAATCAGTAGACCGTTTGTTCCATCCATTTACCATCCTCTGGAACAATGAGTACTTTCTCATATATAATGCTACTTTGTGCCTCAAAGTAGCATTATACTTCTATTAATAACTTCATGATCATTCAATATTAAGAAACTTCTATTTGGTTTCACCTTAATCATCATCCCAACAATCTTTTTCTTGATATAGGCTTACCTGATAGTTGCTTTCTTTGTTTTAATAATTGGGCAACACTAACAGTAGTAGCCAGTTCAATGAAGTCTCGCGTGTCAATTAATCACACTCTGTAATGCTGCCTGATGTGTCCTAGTAAGTGAGATGTCAAAGTTACCTTTCTTGACTGGGACAAGCACAGCCCCAGACTTGTCGTAGTTTGGTTTCTCTGCAGTGAACACACATGAGGGTCCATCAGAGCTTTTGTTGCGCACCATCCGGTAATCATCAACGAGGCCTCCTGGAAAGACACAGCAACTATCGTAGTCAGGAAGCACGTCACCACACCATCTTTTAAAGACTTCAAGACTGCCAGTCGATTTCAGCCATCTTGATTCAACAAGATGGATGGGTACAACTGATGCCAATGCAACCTAAAACTGGGGAACCGTGACCAATCATAGTAACCAGCACAGTGCCACACACACACTATCTATGATTACCTTCAACATGACTGTTCAGTAACATTGGGTCTTGTTAAACCATGCAGTGTGCAGTGCAGCGTGCTTTACATTAATCCAATTAGAGAAGTATGACCTCCATGTGACCTCCACTGACCTTTGTGTGAGCCGGGGATGAAAGAGAGGCAGCCGTTCTCCTCAGTGGCGTCCTCTAGTGCCAGCCACAGTCCCATAACCTTGAGCGGCTGTGTGTACAGGTAAGTGGCATCCTGGTGGAGCGTAACTGAACCGAAGGAACGGTGCTCAGTAAACAATACCAACTTAATTTAGTCACGTTTTTCTTTTTTAACACAACTACCACCACTACCAGGTATTTTTAACACAACTACCACCACTACCAGGTATTTTTAACACAACTACCACCACTACCAGGTATTTTTAACACAACTACAACCACTACCAGGTATTCAAGTTTACTCACTCAACGGCTAACTCCAAAACAGTGACATATTGACGGAATTATTCTCTACCAACTATATGAACATTTTCACCAACAATAATGACCCCGAGGAAAACAAGATAATGACAAGTGATATCTAGGTCTTAGGTGATTCATTTGTGATGACAAGTGACATCTAGGTCTTAGGTGATTCATTTGTGATGACAAGTCATATCTAGGTCTTAGGTGATACATTTGTGATGACAAGTCATATCTAGGTCTTAGGTGATTCATTTGTGATGGGCATAAAAACTATGGAACTTTCCACACCTCTTGTCTTTGCACTTATCAAATGTACATCAGTGGAAGACTGTCATACCATTGTCATGTAATGTAAACGTACATCAGTGTAAGACAGTCATACCATTGTCATGTAATGTAAACGTACATCAGTGTAAGACAGTCATACCATTGTCATGCAATGTAAACGTACATCAGTGTAAGACAGTCATACCATTGTCATGCAATGTAAACATACATCAGTGTAAGACAGTCATACCATTGTCATGCAATGTAAACATACATCAGTGTAAGACAGTCATACCATTGTCATGCAATGTAAACATACATCAGTGTAAGACAGTCATACCATTGTCATGCAATGTAAACATACATCAGTGTAAGACAGTCATACCATTGTCATGTAATGTAAACATACATCAGTGTAAGACAGTCATACCATTGTCTTGTAATGTAAACATACATCAGTGTAAGACAGTCATACCATTGTCATGCAATGTAAACATACATCAGTGTAAGACAGTCATACCATTGTCATGCAATGTAAACGTACATCAGTGTAAGTCAGTCATACCATTGTCATGCAATGTAAACGTACATCAGTGTAAGTCAGTCATACCATTGTCATGCAATGTAAACGTACATCAGTGTAAGACAGTCATACCATTGTCATGCAATGTAAACGTACATCAGTGTAAGACAGTCATACCATTGTCATGCAATGTAAACGTACATCAGTGTAAGACAGTCATACCATTGTCATGCAATGTAAACGTACATCAGTGTAAGACAGTCATACCATTGTCATGCAATGTAAACGTACATCAGTGTAAGACAGTCATACCATTGTCATGCAATGTAAACGTACATCAGTGTAAGACAGTCATACCATTGTCATGTAATGTAAACGTACATCAGTGTAAGACAGTCATACCATTGTCATGTAATGTAAACGTACATCAGTGTAAGACAGTCATACCATTGTCATGTAATGTAAACGTACATCAGTGTAAGACAGTCATACCATTGTCATGTAATGTAAACGTACATCAGTGTAAGACAGTCATACCATTGTCATGTAATGTAAACGTACATCAGTGTAAGACAGTCATACCATTGTCATGTAATGTAAACGTACATCAGTGTAAGACAGTCATACCATTGTCATGCAATGTAAACGTACATCAGTGTAAGAGAGTCATACCATTGTCATGCAATGTAAACATACATCAGTGTAAGACAGTCATACCATTGTCATGCAATGTAAACGTACATCAGTGTAAGACAGTCATACCATTGTCATGTAATGTAAACATACATCAGTGTAAGACAGTCATACCATTGTCATGTTATGTAAACGTACATCAGTGTAAGACAGTCATACCATTGTCATGTTATGTAAACGTACATCAGTGTAAGACAGTCATACCATTGTCATGTTATGTAAACATACATCAGTGTAAGACAGTCATACCATTGTCATGTTATGTAAACATACATCAGTGTAAGACAGTCATACCATTGTCATGCAATGTAAACATACATCAGTGTAAGACAGTCATACCATTGTCATGCAATGTAAACATACATCAGTGTAAGACAGTCATACCATTGTCATGCAATGTAAACATACATCAGTGTAAGACAGTTATACCATTGTCATGTAATGTAAACATACATCAGTGTAAGACAGTCATACCATTGTCTTGTAATGTAAACATACATCAGTGTAAGACAGTCATACCATTGTCGTGTTATGTAAACATACATCAGTGTAAGACAGTCATACCATTGTCATGCAATGTAAACATACATCAGTGTAAGACAGTCATACCATTGTCATGCAATGTAAACGTACATCAGTGTAAGACAGTCATACCATTGTCATGCAATGTAAACGTACATCAGTGTAAGACAGTCATACCATTGTCATGCAATGTAAACGTACATCAGTGTAAGACAGTCATACCATTGTCATGTAATGTAAACATACATCAGTGTAAGACAGTCATACCATTGTCATGCAATGTAAACGTACATCAGTGTAAGACAGTCATACCATTGTCATGCAATGTAAACATACATCAGTGTAAGACAGTCATACCATTGTCATGTAATGTAAACATACATCAGTGTAAGACAGTCATACCACTGTCATGCTATGTAAACGTACATCAGTGTAAGACAGTCATACCATTGTCGTGTAATGTAAACATACATCAGTGTAAGACAGTCATACCATTGTCATGCAATGTAAACGTACATCAGTGTAAGACAGTCATACCATTGTCATGCAATGTAAACGTACATCAGTGTAAGACAGTCATACCATTGTCATGTTATGTAAACATACATCAGTGTAAGACAGTCATACCATTGTCATGCAATGTAAACGTACATCAGTGTAAGACAGTCATACCATTGTCATGTTATGTAAACATACATCAGTGTAAGACAGTCATACCATTGTCATGCAATGTAAACATACATCAGTGTAAGACAGTCATACCATTGTCATGCTATGTAAACATACATCAGTGTAAGACAGTCATACCATTGTCATGTAATGTAAACATACATCAGTGTAAGACAGTCATACCATTGTCATGCAATGTAAACATACATCAGTGTAAGACAGTCATACCATTGTCATGTTATGTAAACATACATCAGTGTAAGACAGTCATACCATTGTCATGCAATGTAAACATACATCAGTGTAAGACAGTCATACCATTGTCATGCAATGTAAACATACATCAGTGTAAGACAGTCATACCATTGTCATGTTATGTAAACATACATCAGTGTAAGACAGTCATACCATTGTCATGTTATGTAAACATACATCAGTGTAAGACAGTCATACCATTGTCATGTTATGTAAACATACATCAGTGTAAGACAGTCATACCATTGTCATGTTATGTAAACATACATCAGTGTAAGACAGTCATACCATTGTCATGCAATGTAAACATACATCAGTGTAAGACAGTCATACCATTGTCATGCAATGTAAACATACATCAGTGTAAGACAGTCATACCATTGTCATGCAATGTAAACATACATCAGTGTAAGACAGTCATACCATTGTCATGTAATGTAAACATACATCAGTGTAAGACAGTCATACCATTGTCATGTAATGTAAACATACATCAGTGTAAGACAGTCATACCATTGTCATGTAATGTAAACATACATCAGTGTAAGACAGTCATACCATTGTCATGCAATGTAAACATACATCAGTGTAAGACAGTCATACCACTGTCATGCTATGTAAACATACATCAGTGTAAGACAGACATACCATTGTCATGCAATGTAAACATACATCAGTGTAAGACAGTCATACCATTGTCATGCAATGTAAACATACATCAGTGTAAGACAGTCATACCATTGTCATGCTATGTAAACATACATCAGTGTAAGACAGTCATACCATTGTCATGCAATGTAAACATACATCAGTGTAAGACAGTCATACCATTGTCATGCAATGTAAACATACATCAGTGTAAGACAGTCATACCATTGTCATGCAATGTAAACATACATCAGTGTAAGACAGTCATACCATTGTCATGTTATGTAAACATACATCAGTGTAAGACAGTCATACCATTGTCATGTAATGTAAACATACATCAGTGTAAGACAGTCATACCATTGTCATGCAATGTAAACATACATCAGTGTAAGACAGTCATACCATTGTCATGCAATGTAAACATACATCAGTGTAAGACAGTCATACCATTGTCATGTTATGTAAACATACATCAGTGTAAGACAGTCATACCATTGTCATGCAATGTAAACATACATCAGTGTAAGACAGTCATACCATTGTCATGCAATGTAAACATACATCAGTGTAAGACAGTCATACCATTGTCATGCAATGTAAACATACATCAGTGTAAGACAGTCATACCATTGTCATGCTATGTAAACATACATCAGTGTAAGACAGTCATACCATTGTCATGCAATGTAAACATACATCAGTGTAAGACAGTCATACCATTGTCATGTTATGTAAACATACATCAGTGTAAGACAGTCATACCATTGTCATGCAATGTAAACATACATCAGTGTAAGACAGTCATACCATTGTCATGTAATGTAAACATACATCAGTGTAAGACAGTCATACCATTGTCATGTTATGTAAACATACATCAGTGTAAGACAGTCATACCATTGTCATGTTATGTAAACATACATCAGTGTAAGACAGTCATACCATTGTCATGTTATGTAAACATACATCAGTGTAAGACAGTCATACCATTGTCATGTAATGTAAACATACATCAATGTAAGACAGTCATACCATTGTCATGCAATGTAAACATACATCAGTGTAAGACAGTCATACCATTGTCATGTTATGTAAACATACATCAGTGTAAGACAGTCATACCATTGTCATGTAATGTAAACATACATCAGTGTAAGACAGTCATACCATTGTCATGTAATGTAAACATACATCAATGTAAGACAGTCATACCATTGTCATGCAATGTAAACATACATCAGTGTAAGACAGTCATACCATTGTCATGTTATGTAAACATACATCAGTGTAAGACAGTCATACCATTGTCATGCAATGTAAACATACATCAGTGTAAGACAGTCATACCATTGTCATGCAATGTAAACATACATCAGTGTAAGACAGTCATACCATTGTCATGTTATGTAAACATACATCAGTGTAAGACAGTCATACCATTGTCATGCAACGTAAACATACATCAGTGTAAGACAGTCATACCATTGTCATGCAACGTAAACATACATCAGTGTAAGACAGTCATACCATTGTCATGTAATGTAAACATACATCAATGTAAGACAGTCATACCATTGTCATGTAATGTAAACATACATCAGTGTAAGACAGTCATACCATTGTCATGTTATGTAAACATACATCAGTGTAAGACAGTCATACCATTGTCATGCAATGTAAACATACATCAATGTAAGACAGTCATACCATTGTCATGCAATGTAAACATACATCAGTGTAAGACAGTCATACCATTGTCATGCAATGTAAACATACATCAGTGTAAGACAGTCATACCATTGTCATGCAATGTAAACATACATCAATGTAAGACTGTCATACCATTGTCATGCAATGTAAACATACATCAGTGTAAGACAGTCATACCATTGTCATGCAATGTAAACATACATCAATGTAAGACAATCATACCATTGTCATGCAATGTAAACATACATCAGTGTAAGACAGTCATACCATTGTCATGCAATGTAAACATACATCAATGTAAGACAGTCATACCATTGTCATGCAATGTAAACATACATCAGTGTAAGACAGTCATACCATTGTCATGTAATGTAAACATACATCAATGTAAGACAGTCATACCATTGTCATGCAATGTAAACATACATCAGTGTAAGACAGTCATACCATTGTCATGTAATGTAAACATACATCAGTGTAAGACAGTCATACCATTGTCATGTTATGTAAACATACATCAGTGTAAGACAGTCATACCATTGTGATGCAATGTAAACATACATCAGTGTAAGACAGTCATACCATTGTCATGCAATGTAAACATACATCAGTGTAAGACAGTCATACCATTGTCATGTAATGTAAACATACATCAGTGTAAGACAGTCATACCATTGTCATGTAATGTAAACATATATCAGTGTAAGACAGTCATACCATTGTCATGTAATGTAAACATACATCAGTGTAAGACAGTCATACCATTGTCATGTAATGTAAACATACATCAGTGTAAGACAGTCATACCATTGTCATGCAATGTAAACATACATCAGTGTAAGACAGTCATACCATTGTCATGCAATGTAAACATACATCAGTGTAAGACAGTCATACCATTGTCATGCTATGTAAACATACATCAGTGTAAGACAGTCATACCATTGTCATGCAATGTAAACATACATCAATGTAAGACAGTCATACCATTGTCATGCAATGTAAACATACATCAGTGTAAGACAGTCATACCATTGTCATGTAATGTAAACATACATCAATGTAAGACAGTCATACCATTGTCATGCAATGTAAACATACATCAGTGTAAGACAGTCATACCATTGTCATGTAATGTAAACATACATCAGTGTAAGACAGTCATACCATTGTCATGTTATGTAAACATACATCAGTGTAAGACAGTCATACCATTGTGATGCAATGTAAACATACATCAGTGTAAGACAGTCATACCATTGTCATGCAATGTAAACATACATCAGTGTAAGACAGTCATACCATTGTCATGTAATGTAAACATACATCAGTGTAAGACAGTCATACCATTGTCATGTAATGTAAACATATATCAGTGTAAGACAGTCATACCATTGTCATGTAATGTAAACATACATCAGTGTAAGACAGTCATACCATTGTCATGTAATGTAAACATACATCAGTGTAAGACAGTCATACCATTGTCATGCAATGTAAACATACATCAGTGTAAGACAGTCATACCATTGTCATGCAATGTAAACATACATCAGTGTAAGACAGTCATACCATTGTCATGCTATGTAAACATACATCAGTGTAAGACAGTCATACCATTGTCATGCAATGTAAACATACATCAGTGTAAGACAGTCATACCATTGTCATGTTATGTAAACATACATCAGTGTAAGACAGTCATACCATTGTCATGCAATGTAAACATACATCAGTGTAAGACAGTCATACCATTGTCATGTAATGTAAACATACATCAGTGTAAGACAGTCATACCATTGTCATGTTATGTAAACATACATCAGTGTAAGACAGTCATACCATTGTCATGTTATGTAAACATACATCAGTGTAAGACAGTCATACCATTGTCATGTTATGTAAACATACATCAGTGTAAGACAGTCATACCATTGTCATGTAATGTAAACATACATCAATGTAAGACAGTCATACCATTGTCATGCAATGTAAACATACATCAGTGTAAGACAGTCATACCATTGTCATGTTATGTAAACATACATCAGTGTAAGACAGTCATACCATTGTCATGTAATGTAAACATACATCAGTGTAAGACAGTCATACCATTGTCATGTAATGTAAACATACATCAATGTAAGACAGTCATACCATTGTCATGCAATGTAAACATACATCAGTGTAAGACAGTCATACCATTGTCATGTTATGTAAACATACATCAGTGTAAGACAGTCATACCATTGTCATGCAATGTAAACATACATCAGTGTAAGACAGTCATACCATTGTCATGCAATGTAAACATACATCAGTGTAAGACAGTCATACCATTGTCATGTTATGTAAACATACATCAGTGTAAGACAGTCATACCATTGTCATGCAACGTAAACATACATCAGTGTAAGACAGTCATACCATTGTCATGCAACGTAAACATACATCAGTGTAAGACAGTCATACCATTGTCATGTAATGTAAACATACATCAATGTAAGACAGTCATACCATTGTCATGTAATGTAAACATACATCAGTGTAAGACAGTCATACCATTGTCATGTTATGTAAACATACATCAGTGTAAGACAGTCATACCATTGTCATGCAATGTAAACATACATCAATGTAAGACAGTCATACCATTGTCATGCAATGTAAACATACATCAGTGTAAGACAGTCATACCATTGTCATGCAATGTAAACATACATCAATGTAAGACTGTCATACCATTGTCATGCAATGTAAACATACATCAGTGTAAGACAGTCATACCATTGTCATGCAATGTAAACATACATCAATGTAAGACAATCATACCATTGTCATGCAATGTAAACATACATCAGTGTAAGACAGTCATACCATTGTCATGCAATGTAAACATACATCAATGTAAGACAGTCATACCATTGTCATGCAATGTAAACATACATCAGTGTAAGACAGTCATACCATTGTCATGTAATGTAAACATACATCAATGTAAGACAGTCATACCATTGTCATGCAATGTAAACATACATCAGTGTAAGACAGTCATACCATTGTCATGTAATGTAAACATACATCAGTGTAAGACAGTCATACCATTGTCATGTTATGTAAACATACATCAGTGTAAGACAGTCATACCATTGTGATGCAATGTAAACATACATCAGTGTAAGACAGTCATACCATTGTCATGCAATGTAAACATACATCAGTGTAAGACAGTCATACCATTGTCATGTAATGTAAACATACATCAGTGTAAGACAGTCATACCATTGTCATGTAATGTAAACATATATCAGTGTAAGACAGTCATACCATTGTCATGTAATGTAAACATACATCAGTGTAAGACAGTCATACCATTGTCATGTAATGTAAACATACATCAGTGTAAGACAGTCATACCATTGTCATGCAATGTAAACATACATCAGTGTAAGACAGTCATACCATTGTCATGTAATGTAAACATACATCAGTGTAAGACAGTCATACCATTGTCATGTTATGTAAACATACATCAGTGTAAGACAGTCATGCAATTGCCATGTAATTTAAATGAGCAAACAGATTTTGAGAGGTGTCATATTTTTCTTCCTGATTTACTGTGTCAAGCTGCCATGACAAACTTACTGTGTCAAGCTGCCATGACAAACTATATTGAGTCGTACACAGAATTGAATGAAACAAAACATGCCACAGCAGTTGACATCAAAGTCAATGATGACAAACATACCTTCTCCTCCAATCTTGGGTTGCTGAAACAAAACACGTCTAAATCATGGCACACGAATACACATATGTGCACACGCACGCATGCATGTATGCACACACAGTGACACACATACATAGCCATACCATTTGTCTGGGAGTTATTTGATTTTTTATTTCAACAGTTTAAAATATCTAATCTATAAATCAAACTGTCTGTTTATCTATCTGTCTGTTGTCTTATGAATGTCCGCATTCGTGGGCCGTTCTGGACAAAACTTTGCAAAGTAACCCAGGAGCCTTACTGACAGACATGGGGGGTCGGATGTGGAACCATCCCCATGGGGGGCCCCGGGGGTGGGGGGTCACAATTTAAAAAAGGCTGCAGTGGAAGGGTAGAAAGTTTCTATACATAGAGTAACAAATGCTAGCTACATTATAGTAACATTGTATCTCTATCCAGCTACATTATAACATTGTAACTGACCGTGGCTTTAACTAGAAAAGACCACTGACTTATATAATAATGTAGATCAGTGGAAAATACCTATGGCTGCCTTTTCATCCGGTGCAACACTGGGTAACTCTGCTAGTCGGGGTTGGCAAGTTTCTGACGAGATGGTAAATACCATGGCATTTTGTAAATACCATGGTATTTACCACCTCTTCAGAAATACCTTTCTGAGGTTTTATTTCAGAATTGTACATAACATGCAAAATATTACACATTTCAACTGAATACAAACAAAAGTGAATTCGGGAAGAAATTAGAAGTCTTTCAACTTATATAAAGTGTTTTTTCTCCCACAAAAACACGTGACTGAAATTGTGAAAAATTATGTTAGCAACTTTGAGATGGACGTTAAGGTAAATTGTAATAACAGCTAAATTGTTCCTTGAATGGATAGATGATCCGGTTTCTTGGTTATTAATATTAAGCATAATTACCTCTCAAGAAACTTAGTGTTCTGTCTGCTGAAGAAGACTGCGAGATGCAGTTGAAATATACAGAACGAACACTAAGTTTCTTGAGAGGTAATTATGCTTAATAGCTAAATTGTTGTGTAGAGATTGTCAGATTGACATGAAATGGCAAATTGTGAATATATTAACAACTATGACTCAGAGAAGGACTATTAATAAATGAATGTGTTAATTGAAAATGTTAACTAAAATATTTTTTTTAACATTACTCATGATTTTGTTGTTCTTTCTACGGATGAATAATGTTTATAATTTCTATGTTCATAGCTATATAATTAGCAATATTATACATAAATCCAAGAGAGATTAGATACTGACAGTTTCTGACACTGTCTCATCAGAAATACATTTCTGACTGTCAGAAACCCAACACTGCTGCTAGTTTATCATAAAAACAGGTTTGTTCTGTAATATGGTCAAACATTGACATATGCAGGTTTCTTGACTAAAGGACATTAGCTGGGTAAAAAGATACTAAACGTTTGGCGGAAATATCCAGAAGGGGTGCCACATTAGAATTGACCGTCATACCTTGAATATATACATGCTTTGTACAATCACTGGATCATCGTAATCAAGGCTCTTCACCAGAGACTGCAAGCAAAACCACTTTTATTCCCTCACTTCAAGTTCACATAGAATAACATCAACTCACAAATAAAGTAAAAATAATACAAGTTACTCTAGTTGCAAATGTTGTGAACACATAAACATTTCCAAACATTTTATTTCATCTATTCTGCTATAGGCACAGTTTACATAACAATAAACTATTAACTAATTAAAAAACTATGTTTTATCCTGAATGGTCATTCTTTGCACACTTTCAGAAACCTGTAACATGATGCTACGTTTAAACATGTATGTGACAGAACACAAATTTCACATGACAAATAATAGCTATGACCTTGTCCTACCTTAGCTTTGTTACTGAAGGTCAATCTCTTGAAGGCCGGACATAAAACATGAAGAGCTGCAATATACATAGATATCTATATCTCAGTCTACAATAACTGTCATCATGTAGTGGAGATTATACTAATACATAAATATTTAAGACACAGCACAATCTTGCTACATGGCCTTTAGACAGTCTTCATCCACAGTAATACCTAGTCTTTTGACAATCTTGTGTCAGACCGTCTCACTACAGCTGAAGTGATTTTACAAGCAAATTAGTTACTCAATGTAAATTCTTTACTTTAAATTCCATGGCTTTTGGTGATAAATGTCAGTTTTCCATATTACAACTTTCTCAATTATTTCAAAAGAGCCTTTCAATAAATCATGTTGGCAAATAATACTTGTAATATTTCACCATGCTGAAACAATCCCCAAGGCAAACTCAATATCTACACTTACCCAAGATGCAACACAAAACATATTGCACTTCAATAAGATGCTTTGTACAATTAGTTAACAGTGATAGGTATCATATACAACATTTATTTTAACAACACAAAATTACATTTATTTAAACATTTTAATTCAGCAATGTTGATAAAACATGTAGATTCAGTATGTCTTGTAAGTAAACTGGTGTTTAATACTAGTTATATAACTTACAAGTTAAAACAAATGAAGCTTTCAACATCAGAGAAGAAGCAAAAGAAACACAGGTCTGTATTATGGCAACACTGATGAAAAGCATTGATCAATATTTCAGGTGTAAAATGTCGCAAAACAAGCCTGACCATGAAGTCTGCCAATTCTGTAAATACCCCGTAGTTGTGTTCCACTTTTATAAAGATGTTGCAACAACACAAGCTGACAACATAGAAACTACAGCAACAAAGATCAACAACAAGAATCAATGGTCAACAAGAGAACAACATAAGTAACAGACGTACCATGTCCAATCTTGTTCAAGGATTTCTGTTTATCAACTTGCAGCTTCCCTGCAACATTGAAGAAACAACAATTCAATCTGTGCCACATTAAATTCAACACATGTATGGGTCTTTTGGATACACTGTTTTCCTTACTATCAATTCCTTAAACATTGTAAAACACTTTCAACAAATCATATATTGACAAATAATCATTTAGTAATATTTCAACATTTAAAAACCATCTCCACTGCAGACTCAGTATCAACACTTACACATGATGCAAATGTGTGCTGCTAACTAATAACATTTCAATTATATATACCGGTGTGTGTGTATATATATATATATATATATATATATATATATATATATATATATATATATATATATATTTATATATATATATATATATATATACTCACACCTGTATATATAATTGAAATGTTATTAAAGTTGTCCAGAAGTGGGGTTTAGTTAATTCTATTCTCTGAAATACACATTTTTATTTTATATTTCAATATGACTGT
Source organism: Lamellibrachia columna (assembly GCA_963662155.1). Classification (NCBI taxonomy): domain Eukaryota; kingdom Metazoa; phylum Annelida; class Polychaeta; order Sabellida; family Siboglinidae; genus Lamellibrachia; species Lamellibrachia columna. The sequence continues at coordinate 49,618,148 of OY759272.1, forward strand.
TTTTAATAGTAATGTCTAAATAAAATACAATACAATCTGTGTTGGTTTAACTCTACTGTCTGTTATCATATAGCAATACCATACTATATACGTTAAAACACTGTAATGCTGTTATTGCCAATATCATGCATAGATCACGCTCTCAATATCACCGAGCTGTTCGTTTTGTTAATCAAAATAATGTTAAAAAAGACAGTATGGCTATGGAACTTCTGGAAAGAAGTGGATAAAGACACTAAGACAAATACCCAACCTGGTTGAAGACGTAATGGGGAGAAAATATATCTAAACTCTTTGCTACTAAATATGACAAATTGTATAATTCAGTAGCTTATAATGAAGAGGATGTCTTCATTGTTACAAAATACACTTAACGCCATAGACGCACAATGTAATGAGTGTGAAAATATTGTTACTGTTGAGGACGTCTTGAATGGTATTAACCAGATTAAAAGTAACAAATATGATGGATGTGGTTGGTTTCTACTTTATCCATGTTCCTCACAAACTACGGGTACTTCTCTCTCTGTTATTCACGGCAATGGTGTGTCTCCAGATGGTTTTAATATAGCCACAATTATCATTGTTCTTAGTAGCCCCCTGTCCAAACTATTTGATTGGATTATCATGATGAAAAGTGATGAAAACAAGTAATTTACAGTTTGGTTTTAAACCTTTAAAGCTCTACAGCTAAATGTACGTTTGCGCTAATGGAAAGTGTGAACTATTTCCAACATAATACATCTGATGTGTCTGTGGTATTATCAGATGCTACGAAAGCTTTTGATAAAAAAGAAATTATGTCAAACTGTTTAATAGAGGAATGAATTCCTTGCTAATCAGATGTTTACTTTATACGTACACTAATCAACACTTGAACGTTTCGTGGAACAATTCCTTGTCAGATTACTACCAACGGAGTGAAGCAGGGTGGGGTTTTATCCCCTACTTTATTTTCTATATAAATATAGTAAAAAGGATCGCATTTAGGCCACACTGTTGTCCCAGCATGCCCCAGGCTATGGATAAAGATATGTGTCATGGTTTCATATGGTGTTTAAATTCATTATCTGCTAACTTTGAGTTTTGTAATATAAGTAGAAACTGTCAGTTATTTATATTGTGCTGCAGCCTGCAGCTCCTTCTGTGGTGTACGTCTCTGGAACTTACAAGATAAATATCTAGATGAGTTTTATACATGGTGCAAGGTTATCAGGAAATTTTATAATCTACCTGGTTGCACCCATTGTAATATGGTAATATTGTAATATGGTGCCACTTTTAGCAGAGTGTCTCCCAATTCAAATTCAAATTATGAATCGAATGGTGCGTTTTATGCAGAGTTGCTTAAAATGCTTAAAAACACCCGTTTGAATATGCTCTCTCATCTAGGTTTTCACGGTAGTGGTTCACATATCTAAAAGTTTCATTTACATATTGATTGTCACAATTCATGCCACGACCTCCTCTATTGATATTTTAGAGGAGTATAGGAAGATTACTTCGTATTGTAAGGTTTATGGTTATCAGGAAATAGATTCTTTGTGGGGGGTTATGTTGCATTTCTGCAAATTGCCATTATATGAACTATTTTCCTGGATATGATGAGGTAAATGTTAGAGCGTATATAGACGGATGTCATAAACAAGTTATGCAATTGTATCCAAGTGTTGTGTGGAGGCCCACATTGGACGTTTATTGTTAGGCGTGGGGCATGAATAGGTTATGCAATAATTGTACCCATGACGTTTTGGCGTGGCACATTATAGTAAAAGGGGTACTAACATAATAGGACCATCCGCAAATGTTTATTAATTTTGATTGGCTAAAGCCGACCTTGTCGCGTGGTGGTAAAGTTACCAAGCGATGGGTATAAGACGCGAAGTAAAGTGTATTCAAGAGAGGGTGATTTATCGCAACGTCGCAAAACCATCTACATATTTGCTCGCATTGACAACGGCGAGTGAAAACCCAGACAACACAATGCCACACCGGTAATTACAGCGCATCGTTTGACTGTATACATTGACCGTCTGCATCGGCCGCATCTCGTTTTCTGCTGCCTACTGACTGCTTGGGACTGTTCAGCTATCTCTCCGTGTACGACAACAGTGTGTCTGCATAAGCCATCTTCACGACACTTTCGTCGTCTCCACGACGTATTGACGGCTGGCGTACAGTGCGTCCAGCCGACCGTTCAGCTGTCTTCCCCGTGTGCGACATCAGAGTGTCCGTGTCAGCCGTCGTCATGAAACGTCACCGTCTCCACGATCTATTGACATCTGGCCTACTATTGTTCAGCCAACAACAAGCTCGACATCATTGCGGTCGAACGAGACCCTTGCCGCCTGCATATTCAGCTGGCGGTGAGATCATGCGACCGACAGCCACATCAGTTATCGTCCTATTCAACCCAGCAGTGATGTGAAGGGTATTGTTGACTTTGTGCGTCATAAGGCACGCTTCTATGACAATTTTTTATTTTTTTTTGTATTGTATTATAAGTGTGAAATACACCTTTCTGCTTGTGACGAATTTATTAACACTGATGTCTGTGGTACAGTCTTGAAGAGGAATAGCCTCAACGGTGAACCTTAAAGTAAATGTAGGTTTTTTTTATTTGGTTTGAGGGTATTGACAACCTGATCTAGAGTTAGTCTCTTTAATTCATTTGTACCATTTCAGTTAGGTTTTGATTCATCATAAATATATTCTTGTTTATTACCTTGGTGTTGTTTCTCATTTGTGGACATTTCTTACATTCATATATTGAGCTTAATTTAAGTATGGCCCGCCCCTAGTTTTGAGCCACTTTGCGCGGACCTCCACCGAAATCCATGACACTCTAATATGAACTATTTAATGATCTCATTCAAAACTACTTTCAAGATTCAAGAAGGGCTGGTTGTGAAACTATTAAATAAAGTTTCATTTGTAAAGGACGTGTTGTACAATATAGACAATGTGTGTAGCAGTTTTTGTTTAATCAAAGACGAGGTGCTCTCGTTGCTCTCTGTTTTATGTTAATTTAACAAGATTTAACAAGATTGCCATCCAAGGCAAATACCCAGATGGCAAGTGGACAAGGAAGCCATTGGCTTATCGAGATTCCAACATTTTTAATCTATGTGTAATTCGCCCTCCTGAGATATGTGTCAACCTTGTTTTTAAACATATTCACACTGCTAGCAGTTACACAATCTGTAGATAATTTGTTCCATTCATTGATTGTCCTCTGTGAGAACGAGTACTTCCTGATATCCAACCTACATTGATCCTTTACTAATATTATCTCATGTCCTCTAGTTCTATTATCTTTCTTGAGTGAGAAAAAAATATTTCTATCAATATTTTCATACCCATTCAATATCTTAAAAATTTCAATTTGATCTCCTCTTAACCACCTTGTCTCTAGGGTTGCTAAATCACATTCTTTCAGTCATTCTTCATAAATATACCCTTCGTAATGTACCCAGTAAACATTGTTTTAACTGAATTGTACACGTTGTAGCATGAATAAACATATTATTATTATTATATAGTGGTATAATTGTCATTAAAAATTAACAATTGTAGCTAATTCTCTTGTAAATCAGACAAACTTGTAAAAGAAAAGCTAAACATTGACGTCCTACTCCACGTGTAATCTTGTGCATTGCATAAGCTCTACTGTTGTACAAAATGTCATCAACATGCCAAACAAATCTTTAGCAGTCAACAAACAAACCATTTGCATCCAGCGCGCCATCTTCAAAGAAGTAACCAATCTTGTCAGCACTGTTCATGAAATAGTTATCACGGTATGTCTAAAACAAAACAATCTTGTAAACACTGTTCATGAAAATATTTATCACAGAATCTAAAACAAAACAATTTAGCACCAAATTTTAGCATATTAGGTAGGCAACTATGAGATTGGGACTTTGTAGGTTCATAGCAGTGGTACAAAAATATTTTACTCTGTGAACATATTGGCAACATGTATATATGTTTAATGTCAATTAGCTGTCTAGTTTCAATCTGACCTATGGCAGACATGATTTATAAAATAAATAATGCTTTATAATTTGCACAAATCAAATAAATTCAAATCCACACGCATGCATGAATGCTCAGAAGGACATTACATTTTAGTTGATTACATCAACAAATGAGGATTCAACAGTAACACATGGCACCAATGCACTAACGCACTAACCTGTTTTGTTGTAGAGAAGATTGTGTGATGCTCACTAGGGTTCATTTTCTCGACCAGATCAAAACACTCGGCTTTCATTGCTGCTATTTCTTCCTCCGTTGCGAAGTTCTCCAAAACCACAAAGCCATCGGTCTGGAACTGTGTGGAACACAATACTTCTTTGTGAAGGCCAAATGATGAATTTAATGATATTTTGACTAATAAAACAAAACTGTGGTTTATTGGTATTGGAACAAGCATAACGTTATATTCTAAAATATGAAATTGAGAGTATCATTGATAAATTTGTTCCCTTCCGAAAACAAGGAAAACGGTGTAGAAAGAAACACTTGTCAAAAGAGGCAATTAGAAAAATAATGCTAAAACAAACTATGTGGAGGGTTTATAGGCATACCAGAAAGGAAGAAGACTATGCAAAATACAAAGAGGCACTTAATGCAGCTACAACTGAAATCAGACAATCTAAAAGAAGCTATGAGCAAAAACTGGCATGTAACATAAAAACTGACAGCAAGAGTTTTTATGCATATGTCAGGAGTAAACAAAACGTACAAGACAAGGTTGGACCTCTAGAAGACAGTGCTGGAAATATAATATCACAGGGGTTTTTAATGGCGGAAGACCTAAATGGTTACTTCAGTTCAGTGTTTACAAAAGAAGATATTAGTTCATTACCAGTTGCTGATGCTAAATTTCAGGGGGCTAAATCTGACTATTTAGGACCGTTAGTTGTAACTCCAGAATTGGTAGCTAGGAAAATAAAGGCAATGAAGGATAACAAATCACCGGGAGTGGATGGGATTCCTCCAAAATTACTAATGGAAACAGTAGATCAAATCAGTATACCACTTGCAAGAGTATTCAACTTGTCATTAAAAGAGGGAGTTGTTCCGTTTGAATGGAAAGAAGCAAACATCATACCATTATTTAGAAAGGGTTCGAGAAATAAGTCAGAGAATTACAGACCAGTGAGTTTAACGTCAGTGATTTGTAAATTATTAGAAAGGTTAATTAAAGACCATATGGTGGACTTCCTCGTTAAGCATAAATTATTAAATTCATCTCAACATGGATTCCTTAAAGCGAGGTCATGCTTAACAAATATGTTATGTTTTTTGGAAGAAATCACTAAGTGGATAGACATGGGATCGCCAGTAGATATTATCTACTTAGATTTTCAGAAAGCTTTTGACAAAGTGCCACATCAAAGATTGCTACTTAAATTAAAAGCCCATGGTATCGGGGATAGCATAACTGACTGGATAGAACAATGGCTGACTGACAGAAGACAACGAGTTGTAGTAGATGGCGAAGTTTCAAATTGGAAATCGGTTTTGAGTGGGGTACCTCAAGGATCAGTATTAGGACCTATATTATTCTTAATTTATATCAATGACTTGGACGAGAGTATAACAAGTAACGTACTGAAATTTGCGGACGACACAAAACTGTTTAGAAAGGTTAATACTGATGGTGATAAACAACATTTACAAAACGATCTAGACAGATTAGTGAAATGGTCTGAGAAATGGCAGATGCTGTTCAATTTTGGGAAATGTAAATGCCTACATACAGGACATGGGAACTTGAATGTAAACTATAAAATGGGAGCTACTGTTCTTGGTACTACTGTAAAAGAAAAGGACTTAGGAGTTACAATAAGCGCTGATATGAAAGTTTCAGAGCAGTGTGGTATTGCAGCTTCAAAGGGTAATCAAATTCTTGGATTGATTAGAAGAAACATAACATATAAGGGAAAAAGTTAATTATACCTCTTTATAAAGCAATAGTTAGACCTCATTTAGAATACTGTATACAAGCATGGAGACCATATCGTAAGAAGGATATAGATACGCTTGAACGCATACAAAGGAGAGCAACAAAAATGATTCCAGAACTTAGAGACCTTAGTTATGAAGAACGCCTGAAAGAATGTGGTTTAACAACTCTAGAGACAAGGAGGTTAAGAGGAGATCAGATTGAAGTTTTTAAGATATTGAATGGGTATGAAAATATTGATAGAAATATGTTTTTCTCACTCAAGAAGGATAGCAGAACTAGAGGACATGAGGTAAAATTAGTAAAGGATCAATGTAGATTGGACATCAGGAAGCACTCGTTCTCACAGAGGACAATAAATGAATGGAACAAACTGTCTACAGATTGTGTAACTGCTAGCAGCGTGAATATGTTTAAAAACAAGGTTGACACATATATCAGGAGGGCGGGTTATAAGTAGGTGAACATTGTTGGACTCTCGATAAGCCAATGGCTTCCTTGTCCACTTGCCATCTGGGCCTTTGGCTTGGATGGCAAATCTTGTTAAATCTTGTTAAATCTTGTCTGTGAATTTTTTTGTTTTATAGATCCTAAATTGTATATGTGAAAACCAGTCATTCAAGTAGATTTCTGGATGAAAATCTGAATTAATTATTTGCTTGATTACCACTTGGAAAAGTACTGTGACATAATACGTAACCGTGGCGAAGAGGCTCTTTGCACCTACGAATGTGACTGTGAAACAAGTTTGTGAGGCGATGATTTTTATTTTTTTCGGTTTACGGATCCGCCGACCACATTTTGGTGAATTAGAAAAGAGGTTTATTGTTTTTTTAATGCCCGCCGGCATTCGCTTGTAAATTTTTGTTTACAAATAATCTATTATAATAATAATCTATAAAAAACAAATATAATGTCTGAAAACCTAAATGTTCACAAAAATCGAAAGGCAGAGAAGCATTGCGACACCAAAAATATATTCACAACGCCTTTCACGGTAGCATTGTACCACATTACAACTCATTGTTCTCTGACTGTTAATACAAAATACAAATGATCAGTCTCGAGCAAAATTGGTATTAATAGCCGTAGGCCCCGGGTTGTGGTCAAGCTGTAATGCATTGCCAACATGTTGCTATGATGTTCGAACCAGCTATATTCGTTCGCCATGAAAGCGGAACATATCGTCTGGTTACTGTGATTCCAGTACACATCAATGTTATATCTATCTAACTGAATCATGTCCTTAAACCAGCAAATATCAGTGCTAAATTAGTTTATTGTGCCTTTGACGTTAATGGAAATGGCAACGTATATGTGATCTGGTGACCCCGTCGGATTGCGATTACTTACAACATTGCAATTTGGCGTATGAACGCCTCTTACATGAGGCAGCATAAAACAATGTTGAATTACGATTGGTGAAGGGTTTGTATCAAAAATACACTGCCACTTTAAGCTGTCATTCAACTTAATTCATTCACGTTGGTGTAGCAGACGTAATTCATTCATGTTCATTCACATGACTAGACCCAGTCAGTGGCATCCTGGACCCAGTCAGTGGCATCATGGACCCTGTCAGTGGCATCCTGGACCCCGTCAATAGCATCCTGGACCCCGTCAGTGGCATCCTGGACCCAGTCAGTGCCATCCTGGACCCTGTCAGTGGCATCCTGGACCCTGTCAGTGGCATCCTGGACCCCGTCAGTGGCATCCTGGACCCCGTCAGTGGCGGATTTATTACAAGCAGACAATGCACTAAAAGTTGTACAATATACAAAATTGCAAGATTGATGTTTAACCAACATCTGTTTGATGAAACAGGATTGTATTTTCATATGTTTGACTATACACAGTACTTCTCCATTTATTTAACGGATTATGCAGTTTTCTATAGGTTTTTATAACAGCTGCTAATGTGTTGACCTTTAATGTTATAGGTTAAATTTGTTCCAGTTTTCACTGTCTTCCCACGGAAGTGGTTGAAATGACATCTTTGTTCATGTGGTTGGTAACTTGGTCAGCTGACATCAGCACCCTCTCATTCCACCCCCACTGCACTAATATCTCACAGTTTCTCTCTCTTTTGGAAGAGACATTAACAACTGTTGGGACCTTCCGTCTACGCCAGTGTCTACGTCAGCTAGGTGCAGCAAAAGACCTTCTGTCCAGTGACAGTGTCTACGTCAGCTAGGTGGAGTAAAAGACCTTCTGTCCATTGAAAGTGTCTACGTCAGCTAGGTGGAGTAAAAGACTTTCTGTCCAGTGACAGTGTCTACGTCAGCTAGGTGGAGTAAAAGACTTTCTGTCCAGTGACAGTGTCTACGTCAGCTAGGTGGAGTAAAAGACTTTCTGTCCAGTGACAGTGTCTACGTCAGCTAGGTGGAGTAAAAGACCTTTTGTTCAGTGACAGTGTCTACGTCAGCTAGGTGGAGTAAAAGACCTTCTGTCCAGTGACAGTGTCTACGTCAGCTAGGTGGAGTAAAAGACTTTCTGTCCAGTGACAGTGTCTACGTCAGCTAGGTGGAGTAAAAGACCTTCTGTTCAGTGACAGTGTCTACGTCAGCTAGGTGGAGTAAAAGACCTTCTGTTCAGTGACAGTGTCTACGTCAGCTAGGTGGAGTAAAAGACCTTCTGTTCAGTGACAGTGTCTACGTCAGCTAGGTGGAGTAAAAGACCTTCTGTTCAGTGACAGTGTCTACGTCAGCTAGGTGGAGTAAAAGACCTTTTGTTCAGTGACAGTGTCTACGTCAGCTAGGTGGAGTAAAAGACTTTCTGTCCAGTGACAGTGTCTACGTCAGCTAGGTGGAGTAAAAGACGTTTTGTTCAGTGACAGTGTCTACATCAGCTAGGTGGAGTAAAAGACCTTTTGTCCAGTGACAGTGTCTATGTCAGCTAGGTGGAGTAAAAGACCTTCTGTTCAGTGACAGTGTCTAGGTCAGTTAGGTGGAGTAAAAGACCTTCTGTTCAGTGACAGTGTCTACGTCAGCTAGGTGGAGTAAAAGACTTTCTGTCCAGTGACAGTGTCTACGTCAGCTAGGTGTAGTAAAAGATCCCATGCAGGAAAATAACCTGTTGTCGACTCGCTAACTTCAGAGGTGAAAATAAATCATTCCTATGCAAGTCCTAGATACTGTAGACAGGGCTGTTTGGAGTTGAATGTCATAAGTCATAAGACAATTTTATTATGTCTATTAGATTTTATTAGTACATTAGTACTTTTTTTATGATGCTGTAATAATTATTTATGATTTATTTTAAATACAATTTTACAAAGTATTTGTAGTTAACAGAATTAATTTTTTTTATTTAAATACTTCCATAAAGTACTTGAAATGTTCAAATACATTGTTTCTGATTGATAAAAAAATTACTTCACTAAAGGCAGCATCTTTTCCCAGTCAGAAACCCATAGTCAGCCTTAAGCAAACTGTAACCAGTTGAGGCTATAATCCTTGTGGTTGTTTAATTAAGCCAGGAAGTCCACAATGTAGAGGCCATTCATCAATTAGCTTTAAAAAGCCTTTGTTGCTTGTACAAGGGACAGTGTTAAGAACCGAGCCACACAGCACCATTAGTCTTTACTCAAATTAGCACACAACCCTTTGTTCAAGTTTTGACAAATCTTCTCACTAGTACTACAGTTGTAGTAGACTCACTACATTAATTACATAGGTAATTCGGGAGCGAAACCAATACATGCAGTCTGATAAAGTACTTGTATAATGGTTATATTTTTTTATTATAATACACAGGCTTTTTGTTAAGAGCCAGGACCCGGGCAATTTACCCGGCTATGGCGGTCCATTTACCCGCCTATCGAAGGCCGATTTTTATTATCCCTCGCGTTGGCTAATGACTGACCCTCTTTTGTGTTAAACACTGCAGCGTCAACATCCCAGACAGGTCAGCGATCGTTGATGATCACAACATGTCGCAGCAAAACAGTGCCGATCAACGAATGTCATTTTGTGTTAATAAACGGGAGTTTTAAATTATTCGCGCCTACATGATGTTACGCATCGCCACAGCATATTTACTTCCCACAATTCGTAGCATTGCTTGTGGTTCATAGTTAGTAGACAGTCCGCCAAGCGCTAGCGGACAGATCAGCCAACCACATCACGCATAGCGGACAGATCTGCAACCATGTCGTAGCAAAACTAGTTCGGCAAAAAAGAGACAGCTGTCCATGGCATTTTTTAAAGCAGACTTATAAGAAAAGGTAACGTTTGTTAAAGCATATCCTAAAATGTTAAAGTCACTGAACTTGGACAACATTATCATTAAATAGTGTCTGAATATTCCGTTATTGCCAGAGTTTTACGGAACTTGTTAGCATACGCTGCTAGCGCGTGGCGAACCCCTACTACTACTAGTGACCTAGTCTGGCACTACACTGCCATGAAATGACAAAAGGGATGAAGTGACGATAAGGTGTTTTTGATATATCGGACAAAACGAAGCATTGCTTTTTTCTCTTGTGCATATTATGGCACAGTAATTTAAAAAAAAAAAAAAATTTCTAACAATTTGTTTGCACTGCAATGGTGAAATAATTTTAGTGATTTATAATATGGTTTTTGTGAAAACGGCATATTATATTACGTATAGTGACTGGCTCGGCGCAACAGTGCTTGCCTATGTTACTTTACTGTTTATGACGTTGATTATTTGGTGGACTTAGTGTCACATGCTTCCTTGTGAAAAAATGTGTGATGTACCCCTTAACAAACCTCAAAGCAGGACAATTATGTGACAAATTATGGCAAACAATGTACTATTAGCGACCTTTGCTATTTGTTGTGCTGTGCGATAATTCGTAATATTTTCATTAATTTGTTACACGGTCATGAATAATTATGTGTATGGGCATTATTGGCCTGTTTGGGAGAAAAGGTGATTATGCAAAATAGTAATTTTCTATTGTTATATAAACTAAACTCCTGAAATGCTGAGGTACAATTATATTATATACATATAAGTTACTGGTGTGTCAGACAGTGGTAGTAACTCGGCTACAGACTGAACATGATAAGTGGTCCCTGCGTTGGGGTTCATGGTCCCTGCTATAGCCACACTTAACAAAAACCCTGATACATAAATAAATTATTATTGTTAGATTATGCACGTAATGTATGTAGTTTGGAAAAAGTGTTTTGTAGTGAGCAGATGATGGCTCTCTACAGTCTACAAACCAGAAGGTGGTCAGATGATGGCTCTCTACATAGTCTACAAACCAGAAGGTGCTCAGATCATGGCTCTCTACATAGTCTACAAACCAGAAGGTGGTCAGATCATGGCTCTCTACATAGTCTACAAACCAGAAGGTGCTTAGATCATGGCTCTCTACATAGTCTACAAACCAGAAGGTGGTCAGATCATGGCTCTCTACATAGTCTACAAACCAGAAGGTGCTTAGATCATGGCTCTCTACATAGTCTACAAACCAGAAGGTGCTCAGATCATGGCTCTCTACATAGTCTACAAACCAGAAGGTGCTCAGATCATGGCTCTCTACTTAGATTATTTATTTATTTTTACTTACTTATTTCTCTTAGATTACTTATTTATCTACCTTAGACTATTAATTTGATCTTATCTTATGTATTTAATTAGTCTATATTTTAGATTTGGTCAACACGTCATAGTAATGTGTTCTTATTTATCTTAGCTTATTTACTTTTTTATCTTAGCTTATTTATTGTTATCTTACCTTATGTATTTAGTGAATTTATATTTTAGATTTAGTCAACACATCATATTATTGTGAAGCGCTTTGATTGGTATTTAGTTAGCTAAAAAGCGCTATATTAAGAAACGGAATTATTATTATTATTATTATAGTCTACAAACCAGAAGGTGGTCAGATGATGGCTCTCTACATAGTCTACAAACCAGAAGGTGCTCAGATCATGGCTCTCTACATAGTCTACAAACCTGAATGTGGTCAGATGATAAGTGCAATTAACAGTCAGTTGCTAGCAAAACTACATCTAGTGTCTGAGAGAGCAGATAATTTTATAAGAGAAGTGGTTTGGTGCCTCAGACCTCTTGCTAATTGCTTTATTTTATAACTTGCAATTACAATGAGCAGATTTACCAATTACCCACTCTTCTGAGATTATTAATGAATTACTTGATCTTTATTGGCTAAGTTTTTTCTGAGATGGTAATGCTAGGTAATGATTGGTTGAAGTGATTGTACATGTGCAGTGCCCCAATATATATATATATATATATATATATATATATATATATATATATATATATATATATATATATCATGCCATGTCTGTTCAACTGCCTTTGCATAATAAATTGTTCTTTAATTATATAAATTAATTAACAAGTTTTATTTTATAAATATGCTACTGCTAATAATTTAAGATATCATACAAAAAAATATGATATACTCGTACACATGTAAATGTACTCGTACTCAGTTTTTAGCAATGTCCTCGTACTCAGTTTTTAGCAATGTACTCGTACTCAGTCATCACCAATGTACTCGTACTCAGTCATCACCAATGTACTCGTACTCAGTCATCACCAATGTACTCGTACTCAGTCATCACCAATGTACTCGTACTCAGTCATCACCAATGTACTCGTACTCAGTCATCACCAATGTACTCGTACTCAGTCATCACCAATGTACTCGTACTCAGTCATCACCAATGTACTCGTACTCAGTCATCACCAATGTACTTGGACCCAGGTAGGCACTTCAACAAAATTCGCTGAGCGGCTCGTGCAACGTGTTAAAAAATCATGTCAGATTAGTTGCACCGATTCCCGGCACCCGGGGTCTCCTTTTGTTTTACATCCTGTACCGTTGGCTGTTTCTGTTCTTTTCCGCGACTTACAGCTGCAGATTGGATAATGGTAAGTACCTTTTCATGTTCATTTGTTTTTGATTAAAATTGCACCAAAACTAAGGTGAAATACACCGATTAGACGACATAGGTGTACCTCTATTTAAGTTTAGCAGATAATAGATCCACATCACACCATCCAAATGTTCACCACTTCTTCTAGAGGTCTTAGTTAGTCTGTATACAAAATATATTCACCCTACGTGAATGCGCCAGGATGTTTTTGAGCTTCCCTATTTTGTGAAATTTCATCCGATTTTGATTCTTGGAGTTGAACAGCGAGATCGATTTAACCAAAATCAGGACTTATTTATACCTACATATCTATGAATTGAATTAATTACAAAGCCAATACAATCAACAACCAAAACAAATTTATTAATGATTATTAGTAATGGTACATTTTTGTTGTGCCTTTTTATTTTCTTGTTACGGTATCAAGTAGTATACGGACATAATGTATATTGCATGTATTCTTTTGTCTGAAATAAAAGATTGATCTCTCGAGACACATCATGCAAATCAGATAGAAATTAATTTCAACCTGAGGTTGTTACCCTTGAATGGTTTGCGTGTCTTTATAGTATTCTGACTAGCAGAGGTAACTGCACACGTTGTATCTTCATAGTATTTATTGAAGGCTTCTTTATGTTTTACTTCAGTACAATTGCAGTCTTATATTTCTCCAACAATTATTTCACCATAGTCATTATGCAAGAATATTTTGGCGTTCTTTATATATATATATATATTTTATTAAATGCATTGGTCCGTTGAGATAGCATGCTAATTAGCCATTGTTGACTTATTAATTGAGTTATTATTAATCAGGGGTGAGATTTAGTGGTCGCCCGGTCGCCAATGGCGCCCAAAAATGGCTTCGGGCGACTTAAATTTTTTACTACAGTAGCCCGCATGGCGACACGAAATATTTACAGAATGTTAATAAACATCTCAGAAATGTTGACCTGGCTATATCGCATTTATGGTAACCATAAATGGTGTTTTTGTAACACGTTTGACAATGCAAGAAATGTTGCCAAACCATAGCCGAAGCGATATCAATAGGGAGCATTCATTGTATTTTTAATCAACCACATCGACGCTCAACATGTAACTGAATGGTATTCTACACTGAAATAATAACCGATGATGTTAATAGTATTGGTGCCGCATGGTGCCACTTTTATATATATTTACCATAAAAACCACTAAGAACCCTTGATATATAGGGTATTTCGAAAAAATAAAGGCATTACGTTTCATTCGAGGGGTCGTAGATGAATCCGTGAAAGTTTTGCGCCCGCGGTGCAAGCCGTCTAGGAGGAAAACGTGAACATAACCACATATAAACATACATAAAAACGTGAACATAACCACATATAAACATACATAAAAACGTGAACATAACCACATATAAACATACATAAAAACGTGAACATAACCACATATAAACATACATAAAAACGTGAACATAACCACATATAAACATACATACAAACGTGAACATAACCACATATAAACATACATACAAAAGTGAACATAACCACATATAAACATACATACAAACGTGAACATAACCACATATAAACATACATACAAACGTGAACATAACCACATATAAACATACATACAAACGTGAACATAACCACATATAAACATACATACAAACGTGAACATAACCACATATAAACATACATACAAACGTGAACATAACCACATATAAACATACATACAAACGTGAACATAACCACATATAAACATACATACAAATGTGAACATAACCACATATAAACATACATACAAACGTGAACATAACCACATATAAACATACATACAAACGTGAACATAACCACATATAAACATACATACAAACGTGAACATAACCACATATAAACATACATACAAACGTGAACATAACCACATATAAACATACATACAAACGTGAACATAACCACATATAAACATACATACAAACGTGAACATAACCACATATAAACATACATACAAACGTGAACATAACCACATATAAACATACATACAAACGTGAACATAACCACATATAAACATACATACAAACGTGAACATAACCACATATAAACATACATACAAACGTGAACATAACCACATATAAACATACATACAAACGTGAACATAACCACATATAAACATACATACAAACGTGAACATAACCACATATAAACATACATACAAACGTGAACATAACCACATATAAACATACATACAAACGTGAACATAACCACATATAAACATACATACAAACGTGAACATAACCACATATAAACATACATACAAACGTGAACATAACCACATATAAACATACATACAAACGTGAACATAACCACATACAAACATACATACAAACGTGAACATAACCACATACAAACACACATATAAACATACATACAAACGGACATAAAAACGTTATCTCAATTATAGTTAGATATATCTACAAGGTGCGCGGAGCACTTCTGGTGAATTATTCTGGAACCTGGTTAACGTTTCTAGTCTAGGGTAAAATCAGGTCCTGTAAAAAATCAGCAAAACTGTTCAGTTCACAGGACCTGATGTCCTGTGGCGGTTTGAGACTTTTCTGTTGGTTTACCATGTAATGAAAGTAAAACAACCTGTCACACGTGTACAATTGTATACTGTATTCAGTATTATGTATCACATTATACTGATCCTGCCTTGAAAATATATGTTTCAAAACTGTTTGTTTTTGATGTTTTTATTTGTCTTTGATGTTGTTCATACATTCTATCTTCAAAGTATTTACTTTCTATCATCAAAGTATTGATTGGCAAGTGGGCTACCTAAGAAGCTGTCGGGCTACTTCACTTTGCAAGGTTGGCAGCCTGACTGGCTACCTTCCATGACTTGCTAAATCTCACCTCTGTTAATGATAAATGACTAATGTATATTTATGACTTACTTAATGTGTTGAAATTATACAAATATCTCCATAATGATGGAAGTTATGGCCTTTTATAAAAAGGTGTTGACATGTTGCGTTTGCGCATTAATTAGCCAATATTGACTTATTGACTTATTAATTGCATTAACTGAGTGTGATGTATATTTATGACCCTGGTTAATGAGTTTGTAAACCGTGAACAAATTATACAAATATCTACATAATCTTGGAAGTTATGGCCTTTTATCAAAATGTGTCGGTCAGTTGACTTCACGCACTAATTAGCCAATATTGACATATTGACACTCTGTGCAGTCCTGGAACGGCCGTCGCCGGCCGCATACAGGATCCTCTATTAAAAAAATTCTGGCGATTAACTACTGAACTAAATGCTACAAAATTTTGCCACACCCTAGCGGATACATTTTGCAACAAAATTAGCTCGTTACATGTTGCCCTTTTGGAAATCTTGATTTTTCATGACAAAATATGGTGTAACCTGAAAAATAACTGTCAGAATGTGACAATTTTTTCAGTGATGCAAAGCTAACACATATAGCTACATTTTCTTCACTGGGTTGCAAGGGTTATAGCATAGGGTAATAGCATAGGGTTATAGCATAGGGTAATAGCATGGGATCATTGTCAAATGTCAGTCGCAAGGTAGAATAACTTTCAAAGTTTTAACAAACTTACTATTTTGTCTTTACAAATTGTGATCAAATGTCAAAATTTTATGAATATATCCCATTTCTATGTGTACAGGCATGTAGAGAAATTACTACTCTTCAAAATAAACACAACTTGTAATTGTCAATATTGAATAGTTTTTTTCTACAGATTTCTGAACACAAGGAGGTAAAATCGCTCGAAATTTGCCAGAAATCCTGGGAACAGGGGACCATGTTTTTATAAAATGCTGGGGCCTAATGGGTTAATGTGCTTGCAACTCCTGAAAAAAAATTATTAAAATATATGTACACGTAAAAAAGTTATGCCATTTTAATCATACACTTATTGAAAGAAAACACAAAAATGAGAGTATTTTGTCTGTATACGAGATAAAAAAATGTTTCATCATTTTTTTTACCGTATTTGGATCTAATAAAGATACCTTAAATTAATAAAACAAAAAGTGTTTGGTTCCTTCACATATCACCTTTCATTCAAATCAACTGCCAATGTTTTATCATATCTAATTTTTTTGAAGTGCCTAAACCAGGTATACTACTCTTTCTAGTCTTGAAGTGGACCAAAGCATGCGCATTAAATAATGAACGCATTAACTTATCGGTAGAGGCATATTAGACGTACGGCTTGACAGGCTGGGCTGGGGCCGCTAGACTCAAGTCGAGACCTAGATATAGCGATCAATCACACGACACACACGTCGCACACGTCATAACCATAGACCAAAGTCCATAGATAGACCTGGTTTGTTTTTTACTTTGTTACACTCCAATCTTGGGCTAACGCAGGTCATTTAGTAGGTACACGACAATCGGCCTACATACGCGCTAATCGCTTTGGCCGCGACGTCGATCTCCATGCTCGTTCGTTCGCCCGGTGACCGTGTTTTTGCTGCGCGTTTGGCTGGCGTATTTTAGGAGCTCCCGGAGAACACTCATTGTGATGATGTAGTTAACATGTTCCGCTGACGCGTTGTTTTCGAAATTTTCCAATCCGATTTGTACAAGTCAAAAAATATTTACGTTAAAGTTTTTGACTGTCAAAGTCATCGACCATTTACCTGAAGATAGCTAAATTTTTCTTTCAAACCTTTATAATTTGTATTTTCATATACTTGTCTATGTGTGTGCCAAATCTGAGGCAAATTAAACTATTAGCACATTGTTTTCTAGAGTTAGCAAAATTTCATGTCAAACCGACAAATGGTTGATCGGGTTGAATTTCACAGCGACAATCTGTTTGTCATCGTTTAAATCACCGTGGCCCACCATGATCATACCGAAATAATTCTTTTTGATGTATTTAATAGTTTCCCGATGAATTTCATGAAAATAATGCCTTAGTAACGCCGATGATTGAAGATTTTGAAGGATACTATTCATGCTAAAAATAAAGCTATTCCTGGCATTTAGGTCACGTGACCCTATTCTTGCAATGTGATTGGCTGATGCTGTTGTTTACAAACACAAGGGACCATGTGCTTTTATTGCTGTATTATTTAGCACCTTCTATTTTATGAATTTAAGTTAATTTTGTAGATTGTTGATTCTGCTAAAAAAAAATTATCATTACTTCATACATTTACTCGAACTTTCTAAACATTTGTTTCTACCTTATTCATGATATTAATAGTAACCCTACCCAAGGCTTTTAGGCTGGGTAGTTATCGAGTAGTTTTGAAAAAATACATGAAAGACCCATCAAAAATCGGTCGATTACGGCAGACAGTTAATTAAGGGTGACCTAATTATAATATTTTGATATGCAGAACCTTACATGTCTTTACTTTGCATGATTTTTACTTCAGAGGTTTATTGAATTCAGGTCTGCCCTGAAACGGTTGATATTCACTAATTTAGGTAATTATTAATTATTAATAACATCAAGTTATTACCAAAAAGATAGAAAAAAGCTAAAGAAACAGTGTGCTATGATCACATTTGTTATTTCTTGGTATAGATGCAATAAAAAAATACTATAATAAAAATTGGGGGGAAATGTTGCATTCTGATATTTTCATTTATCAATGAATGCGTATTGTTCATCAATCAAAGTAATTAAGATCATTAATTGATGATTTAGTTAAATCATGAATTAAGTGAAGACTGCATCAACAGTTTGTGTTTTAAAGGGGCTATCTCCCCTAAAGTTTCATTAGAATCTTTTCAGTATTAAAAAAGTTTTGACACTTTGTATTCTCAAAGTGAACCATAATTGGCCCAAAAGGTCACAACTTTTCTTTTGTTTTTCTAGTAAAACAAGGCCGAAAAACGGGTGGTGCACCTAATCTTTAAAATGTCAAAACTTGTCTAATATTCAACCTAGAACAAAAATCTCAAAGGCATTTTAAAGTTTTGTTCAGGCTCTGTACAATATGATACTCAATTGTTGTCTATCCATGTAGGTTGAATTTTTTTGTCACATATCTACATTTAGTGTTATAATTATATTCAATTCTTTTTGTTTCACTATATACTATATAGTCGGTTAATGATTTATATTAACAACAGAGTGTTCAACAATTACTTACCTTCTTAATTTGCTCAGGCGTCGCCATTTTTAACGCTTGTTGTAGAACACTTAAAAGTGAGTTTGTTCTCCGACCCGAGTTGTCAACTGCGACGTCGCGACAGGGTCAAGGACCTGGAATTCGATGACCTGCCTTGAACCATGACCTTGAGCCATCACGCGGAAGCACAGCCACAGGATGACGTCAAGATCAACTCGAGCGATGCTGGCCGTGTTATGTTTTGCTCTGTTGCTGAATGCATCGCATGGCTACAAACATGTGATCATGATGCATGGCATGTTGTCAAGTTCCGGTGAATTCAATAGCTTAAAACATATGTTGCAAAAGGTGTGTATCAGGTAAACAATTAAACTAGAAACAACGGGGTGCCAGATTGGCCCTTGCCTGGCCCTGGCCTAGGTGTGGGTGCCTTGCCATTGCAGTGGCGTTGGCAATGACCCATTCATTGGCATTGACATTGTCAGTCATCGACGATGTCATCAATATTTATATTGACTATTATATCATGATGTATTTGGTTCTGTGCCCGTGTGCCTACGTAATGACTATAATGTGTAGTATTAATATAATGTATTATTATTGTAAGTTACAATTCAGTTGGAATGGGTTAAATAAAGATGAAAGGAACCTAGGGCTAGGCTAAGCCTAAGGCTAATGACATATGTCTACAATATTGTAGGTTATTTTGGTCAACATTTCACAAAAATTAAAATGTTAATTTGTACGAGCCTAATTTGTATTGTTGACTCCAAAATATACTGAACTGAAGTCGATGTAGATTGAAATAGCATAGCGGTGCAATGTCTTTTAATTGGCCCTGACCGGAACTACCAACGGACACAGACGCCGCAGGACTTACGACGCTCCTAAGGAGCCCAGTCCTTAGCAGGAAGAATTAAGAAGAAGAAGAAATTGAATTCGAAGACGTTGAACTGAAACTACTACCGCGCCGGTACAAGTGGTGGCGTACCAAGACCCAGTACTACTGCCAAGTAGGCTGCTGCAAGTCGGTGGACGGAAAGAACAATGTATCATTTCCATCACTTGAAGTCAAGTGTCATGCACTGAATCACTTGTTAGTATTACCCATATAAGTGATGAGGTTAAATATAGGACCTGCTGTAAATATTTTATCTGTCAACGGCAACGCGCGAAAGGTGAACGGAGTATATACGTAGTTCTACTTTAGTCGGTAGAGGGAGCCACTCTGGCGGTTGCTGCTGTACTGAGACGCCCTCTGTGTTTTTTTCCAGGGATTCCTCCTGTTAAAATGAATAATATATAAACAGCAAAGATATTTCAACCAGATTTTTTTATTGTATCCTGTTGTAAACATAATATATAATAATTAGTGCAATGCTTTATATAAAAATGTAATATTTTTGAATTAATAACCATAATTATAAGGGAGCAACAAATCACAATGAAATGTCACAGTCATGTTGCATTTATGTAGTTTTTTTATAAGAATGTAAAAAGTTGTAGTAGTATTAACGAATTGATATGTTACTATTTGCATGATATGATTTCTTTCATCCATTTTAGGATGACATCATGCATAAGTATGCATCAGCATCCAGATGTTATTGCATTTGTTGCTAGGACAACATACTTATCTCTAAGACACACTTCTTGTTTATTAGAATTTCTTGTAATTAACATATTTTACAGCCAAGCTATTTAGAATAGGTAAGTTGTACTCCATAATTGTAAGCAGGTATTTGTAGTTCTACTTTAGGCATTTTATGTATATATTTTTTTCCCAAGTATGTTAATGTTCAATAACAGTGGATGTAATATAAACAAAACACTTTCTACTTTGATTAAAATTGTCCTAATTACTATAATTGTAGTTGAATGACATATTATGTGACCTCCCCAGGACCACCCTGGAACTACGTGCACTCTGATTGACGTCTTTGAGAATACCAAGAGTTTGTGGCCTATGTGGATACAGACGTATGTGATTGGTCAGCAGATGCAAACCATCATGGACCAACATCCTGAGGGGGTTCACCTACTCTGCTACTCTCAGGGTCAGTCGCATTGCAATGGGTGGCTAGTTATTTATTTATTATTGATTTAAACAGTACTTTAACACTTTACATAATTATTATTTATTTACTAGCTGTATTGAATATTTAGTAACCTTAGTCTACTCTTATTTTCCATAATAGTTCAACCTAGTGTGAAGTGCTTTGATTTGCAATTATTTACTTAAAAAGCACTACGAAGAACCAGCATTATTATTACTAGGATTATTGTAGTGTCTCCTGGGTGAGTGTAATGTCTCCTGGGTGAGTGTAGTGCCCACTGGGTGAGTGTAGTGTCCACTGGGTGAGTGTAATGTCTCCTGGGTGAGTGTAGTGTCTCCTGTGTGAGTGTAGTGTCCACTGGGTGAGTGTAGTGTCTCCTGGGTGAGTGTAGTGTCTTCTGGGTGAGTGTAGTTTCTCCTGGGTAAGTGTAGTGTCTCATGGGTGAGTGTAGTGTCTCCTGGGTGAGTGTAGTGTCCCTTAGGTGAGTGTAGTGTCTCCTGGGTGAGTGTAGTGTCTCCTGTGTGAGTGTAGTGTCCACTGGGTGAGTGTATTGTCTCCTGGGTGAGTGTAGTGTCTCCTGGGTGAGTGTAGTGTCCACTGGGTGAGTGTAGTGCCTACTGGGTGAGTGTAGTGTCTCCTGTGTGAGTGTAGTGTCCCCTAGGTGAGTGTAGTGTCTCCTGGGTGAGTGCTGTGTCATGGTTTAGTGTTATGTCCCCTAGGTGAGTGTAGTGTCACATGGTTGAGTGTAATGTCCCCTAGGTGAGTGTAGTGTCATGGTATAGTGTAATGTCCCCTAGGTGAGTGTAGTGTCACCTGGTTAAGTGTAATGTCCCCCATGTGAGTGCAGTGTCCCCTAGGTGAGTGTAGTGTCATGGTTGAGTGTACTGTCCCCTAGGTGAGTGTAGTGTCATGGTTGAGTGTAATGTCCCCCATGTGAGTGCAGTGTCCCCTAGGTGAGTGTAGTGTCATGGTTGAGTGTAGTGTCCCCTAGGTGAGTGTAGTGTCATGGTTGAGTGTAATGTCCCCTAGGTGAGTGTAGTGTCCCCTAGGTGAGTGTAGTGTCACCTGGTTGAGTGTAATGTTCCCTAGGTGAGTGTAATGTCCCCCATGTGAGTGCAGTGTCCCCTAGGTGAGTGTAGTGTCCCCCATGTGAGTGTAGTGTCCTCCATGTGAGTGTAGTGTCCCCTATGTGAGTGTAGTGTCCCCTAGGTGAGCGTAGTGTCCCCTAGGTGAGTGTAATGTCCCCCATGTGAGTGTAGTGTCCCCCATGTGAGTGTAGTGTCCCCTATGTGAGTGTAGTGTCCCCTATGTGAGTGTAGTGTCCCCTAGGTGAGCGTAGTGTCCCCTAGGTGAGCATAGTGTCCCCTAGGTGAGTGTAATATCTCCCATGTGAGTGCAGTGTCTCCTAGGTGAGTGTAGTGTCCCCTAGGTGAGCGTAGTGTCCCCTAGGTGAGTGTAGTGTCCCCCATGTGAGTGTAGTGTCCCCCATGTGAGTGTAGTGTCCCCTATGTGAGTGTAGTGTCCCCTAGGTGAGCGTATTGTCCCCTAGGTGAGTGTAGTGTCCCCCATGTGAGTGTAGTGTCCCCCATGTGAGTGTAGTGTCCCCTATGTGAGTGTAGTGTCCCCTAGGTGAGCGTAGTGTCCCCTAGGTGAGCGTAGTGTCCCCTAGGTGAGTAATGTCTCCCATGTGAGTGTAGTGTCCCCTATGTGAGTGTAGTGTCCCCTAGGTGAGCGTAGTGTCCCCTAGGTGAGTGTAGTGTCCCCCATGTGAGTGTAGTGTCCCCTAGGTGAGCGTAGTGTCCCCTGGGTGAGCATAGTGTCCCCTATGTGAGTGTAGTGTCCCCCATGTGAGTGTAGTGTCCCCTATGTGAGTGTAGTGTCCCCTAGGTGAGCGTATTGTCCCCTAGGTGAGTGTAGTGTCCCCCATGTGAGTGTAGTGTCCCCTATGTGAGTGTAGTGTCCCCTAGGTGAGCGTAGTGTCTCCTAGGTGAGTGTAGTGTCCCCTAGGTGAGTGTAATGTCCCCCATGTGAGTGCAGTGACTCCTAGGTGAGTGTAGTGTCCCCTATGTGAGTAGTGTCCCCCATGTGAGTGTAGTGTCCCCCATGTGAGTGTAGTGTCCCCTAGGTGAGCGTATTGTCCCCTAGGTGAGTGTAGTGTCCCCCATGTGAGTGTAGTGTCCCCTATGTGAGTGTAGTGTCCCCTATGTGAGTGTAGTGTCCCCTAGGTGAGCGTAATGTCTCCTAGGTGAGTGTAGTGTCCCCTAGGTGAGTGTAGTGTCACCCATGTGAGTGCAATGTCCCCTAGGTGAGTGTAGTGTCATGGTTGAGTGTAATGTCCCCTAGGTGAGGAATGACGAATTGCTTACTGATGTTGTAGGGGGCCTTCTGTGTCGAGCAATCATCCAAACACTGCCACTACACAATGTGCAGAATTTCATCTCATTGAGCTCTCCACAAGCGGGGCAATATGGAGGTCAGTAATTGCCCAGGGATCTGGGTACAAAGATACATGTCCCAGTTGCCTGTAACATTATCAAATATATCATTTGTTATATTAATTCATTCTTTTAAAATGTTGCTGAAATAAAAAATGTAATATTTTCCCACATGTCTGTCACTCGATCAGAATACAAGAAATAAGAAGAATGTTTAGACAAATACTGCCGCATGTGTCTGTGGACAAATACTGCCACGTGTCTGTGGACAAATACTACCACATGTGTCTGTTTACAAATACTGCCACATGTATCTGTGGACAAATACTGCCACAAGTGTCTGTGGACATATATGGTTTGTTTTATTGCAACACTTACATAAATGTTAATAACTTTTAAATATTTCTACATAATAGTGAACAAAGTAGAGTTTGGTTGTTTTGCTAACATTTTTTGCTATGCCACAGTGACAAGACTGGACACGACTGGACACGACTACAAGTACTACTAGACTGCGAATGCTTTCTCTTTCTAGATATCAATCTAGTTCATTAAGCAGCCGAATCCATTTCAAACATTTTGAGGTGATTATATAATATATACAGATTGTAACAGGTATTAAAACAATGAAAGAAATACTCAGTTTGTTTCTCTCTTGCAGACCATCCATTGCTAGTTTAGTTTCATTGCATGACTCTGTTTCTGACACATTGCAGACACCGACTATCTTAGATTCCTCTTCCCAAATTATGTGAAAGAAAATATATACAGGTAGGTGTCTTGTATTTATACTTGTGTAGAATTTACAATGTTTGAATATTTTATTGTACTATTTCAACTGCCTACAATTCACCTTCGAAGAAACAATTTTTTTTAGAAAGTGTTACTTAAAAGAATTTGCATGTTTCTAGAATGCTTTATATAACAATTAATCAGTAATTAATTTAATACAGTAAACATAGATCATTTGAGCGTATCTTGCATCAGTAACATTTTGTGCGTCTTTGCGTTTGTGTGCATGTAATCTATGTACACACATGACATGAAATAAAAAATTCTTGTAGATTGTTTTACACGTGGAAAGGCCAGTTGGTGTCAATCGGGAATTACTGGAACGGTGGGTGTCTGTCTTTTTGTTCTCTCTTGTTCAACACACAGTACTAAAGGCCCATTAGTGTCTGTCAGGAACTACTGGAACGGTGGGTGTCTGTCCTCTTGTTCAATACACATTACTAAAGGCCCATTAGTGTCTGCAAGGAACTACTGGAACGGTGGGTGTCTGTCTTCTTGTTCTCTCTTGTTCAACACACATTACTAAAGACCCATTAGTGTCTGTCAGGAACTACTGGAACGGTGGGTGTCTGTCTTCTTGTTCTCTCTTGTTCAATACACATTACTAAAGGCCCATTAGTGTCTTTCAGGAACTACTGGAATGGTGGGTGTCTGTCCTCTTGTTCAGTACACATTACTAAAGGCCCATTAGTGTCTGCAAGGAACTACTGGAACAGTGGGTGTCTGACTTCTTGTTATCTCTTGTTCAACACATATTACTAGAGGCCAGTTAGTCTCTGTCAGGAACTACTGGAATGGTGGGTGTCTGTCTTCTTGTTCTCTCTAGTTCAACACACATTACTAGAGGCCAGTTAGTCTCTGTCAGGAACTACTGGAATGGTGGGTGTCTGTCTTCTTGTTCTCTCTAGTTCAACACACATTACTAGAGGCCAGTTAGTCTCATGATTTAAATCGCTCCAAAACAATCATTGATTTATGATTTTTTTTTTTTTACTTCCGGTTTTTTTAATCGCTGATTTATATGAATTTAACACAAATAATTGTTTACAAGCATCGAAGTCAACAAAGTTTTGTATGTTTTTAATACAAAACACAAAGTGTGCACACTTGTGTAGCTGTATTGTCACCAGATAGCCTGATTTATGACATTGTGTATGTTTGAGCTATTCCCTTTCTGAATGCAGTGAAGCCACACAAACTTGTCTTCCAGAGGAAGTATCTTTTCAGCACAGAAGCCCTGAGTTAAAGTTCACTGATAGCTTATACTAGTTGTTACCAATTCAGTATGTTGACTCAGTTGTTTAATACTATACCAGTTTGTATTCTGGTTAGAGACCCTTAGAGTACACAGAGCTCTGGACAGGTGCTAATCCACCCTATAGGCAAACAATAATTACCACTGCTACAGCCACAGACACACAGCATGCTTTTCTTTCCAAGACAGATTATGCAACTACAGGGGGTGAGGCCTTGTGGACATTGTCTAATGTCTTTATATAAGCAAAAAATCATGTACCCTCTGTTAAGACAATAACCCAAATCGATTTGAATATAACATGTTTAAAAGAGTTTACAAATTTAAACATCTATATAAATATCTATATACCAGATTTCAAATAAATCCGATTTAAATCCAAAAAATCCGATTTTTAAAAATAAAAATCATGATTTTTTTCAACCCTGGTCAGGAACAACTGGAACGGTGGGTGTCTGTCTTCTTGTTCTCTCTTGTTCAACACACAGTACTAAAGGCCCATTAGTACTGCTGGAACGGTGGGTGTCTGTCTTCTTGTTCAATACACATTACTAAAGGCCAGTCAGTCTCTGTCAGGAACTACTGGAACAGTGGGTGTCTGTCTTCTTGTTCTCTCTTGTTCAATACACATTACGAAAGGACAGTTAGTGTCTGTCAGGAACAACTGGAATGGTGAGTGTCTGTCTTCTTGTTCTCTGTTGTTCAATACACATTACTAAAAGACAGTTAGTGTCTGTCAGGAACTACTGGAACAGTGGATGTATGTCTTCTTGTTCTCTCTAGTTCAACACACAGTACTAAAGGCCCATTAGTGTCTGTCAGGAACAACTGGAACAGTGGGTGTCTGTCTTCTTGTTCTCTCTTGTTCAACACACATTACTAGAGGCCTGTCAGGAACTACTGGAATGGTGGGTGTCTGTCTTCTTGTTCAATACACATTACTAAAGGCCAGTTAGTCTCTGTCAGGAACTACTGGAACAGTGGGTGTCTGTCTTCTTGTTCTCTCTTGTTCAATACACATTACGAAAGGACAGTTAGTGTCTGTCAGGAACAACTGGAATGGTGAGTGTCTGTCTTCTTGTTCTCTGTTGTTTAATACACATTACTAAAAGACAGTTAGTGTCTGTCAGGAACTACTGGAACAGTGGATGTATGTCTTCTTGTTCTCTCTAGTTCAACACACAGTACTAAAGGCCCATTAGTGTCTGTCAGGAACAACTGGAACAGTGGGTGTCTGTCTTCTTGTTCTCTCTTGTTCAACACACATTACTAGAGGCCTGTCAGGAACTACTGGAATGGTGGGTGTCTGTCTTCTTGTTCAATACACATTACTAAAGGCCAGTTAGTCTCTGTCAGGAACTACTGGAACAGTGGGTGTCTGTCTTCTTGTTCTCTCTTGTTCAACACACTAAAAGACAGTTAGTGTCATTCAGGAACTACTGGAACAGTGGGTGTCTGTCTTCTTGTTCTCTCTTGGTCAACACACATTACTAAAGGACAGTTAGTTTCTGTCAGGAACTATTGGAACGGTGGGTGTCTGTCTTCTTGTTCTCTCTTGTTCAATACACATTACTAAAGGACAGTTAGTTTCTGTCAGGAACTACTGGAATGGTGGGTGTCTGTCTTCTTGTTCTCTCTTGTTTAATACACATTACTAAAAGACAGTTAGTTTCTGTCAGGAACTACTGGAACGGTGGATGTCTGTCTTCTTGTTCTCTCTTGTTCAATACACATTACTAAAGGACAGTTAGTTTCTGTCAGGAACTACTGGAATGGTGGGTGTCTGTCTTCTTGTTCTCTCTTGTTTAATACACATTACTAAAGGACAGTTAGTTTCTGTCAGGAACTACTGGAATGGTGGGTGTATGTCTTCTTGTTCTCTCTTGTTCAATACACATTACTAAAGGACAGTTAGTTTCTGTCAGGAACTACTGGAATGGTGGGTGTCTGTCTTCTTGTTCTCTCTTGTTTAATACACATTACTAAAAGACAGTTAGTTTCTGTCAGGAACTACTGGAACGGTGGATGTCTGTCTTCTTGTTCTCTCTTGTTCAATACACATTACTAAAGGACAGTTAGTTTCTGTCAGGAACTACTGGAATGGTGGGTGTCTGTCTTCTTGTTCTCTCTTGTTTAATACACATTACTAAAAGACAGTTAGTTTCTGTCAGGAACTACTGGAACGGTGGATGTCTGTCTTCTTGTTCTCTCTTGTTCAATACACATTACTAAAGGACAGTTAGTTTCTGTCAGGAACTACTGGAATGGTGGGTGTCTGTCTTCTTGTTCTCTCTTGTTTAATACACATTACTAAAAGACAGTTAGTTTCTGTCAGGAACTACTGGAACGGTGGATGTCTGTCTTCTTGTTCTCTCTTGTTTAATACACATTACTAAAAGACAGTTAGTTTCTGTCAGGAACTACTGGAACGGTGGATGTCTGTCTTCTTGTTCTCTCTTGTTCAACACACATTACTAAAGGACAGTTAGTTTCTGTCAGGAACTACTGGAACGGTGGATGTCTGTCTTCTTGTTCTCTCTTGTTCAACACACAGTACTAAAGGCCCATTAGTGTCTGTCAGGAACTACTGGAACGGTGGGTGTCTGTCTTCTTGTTCTCTCTTGTTCAATACACATTACTAAAGGACAGTTAGTTTCTGTCAGGAACTACTGGAATGGTGGGTGTCTGTCTTCTTGTTCTCCCTTGTTTAATACACATTACTAAAAGACAGTTAGTTTCTGTCAGGAACTACTGGAACGGTGGATGTCTGTCTTCTTGTTCTCTCTTGTTCAATACACATTACTAAAGGACAGTTAGTTTCTGTCAGGAACTACTGGAACGGTGGATGTCTGTCTTCTTGTTCTCTCTTGTTCAATACACATTACTAAAGGACAGTTAGTTTCTGTCAGGAACTACTGGAATGGTGGGTGTCTGTCTTCTTGTTCTCTCTTGTTTAATACACATTACTAAAGGACAGTTAGTTTCTGTCAGGAACTACTGGAATGGTGGGTGTCTGTCTTCTTGTTCTCTCTTGTTTAATACACATTACTAAAAGACAGTTAGTTTCTGTCAGGAACTACTGGAACGGTGGATGTCTGTCTTCTTGTTCTCTCTTGTTCAATACACATTACTAAAGGACAGTTAGTTTCTGTCAGGAACTACTGGAATGGTGGGTGTCTGTCTTCTTGTTCTCTCTTGTTTAATACACATTACTAAAAGACAGTTAGTTTCTGTCAGGAACTACTGGAACGGTGGATGTCTGTCTTCTTGTTCTCTCTTGTTCAATACACATTACTAAAGGACAGTTAGTTTCTGTCAGGAACTACTGGAATGGTGGGTGTCTGTCTTCTTGTTCTCTCTTGTTTAATACACATTACTAAAAGACAGTTAGTTTCTGTCAGGAACTACTGGAACGGTGGATGTCTGTCTTCTTGTTCTCTCTTGTTTAATACACATTACTAAAAGACAGTTAGTTTCTGTCAGGAACTACTGGAACGGTGGATGTCTGTCTTCTTGTTCTCTCTTGTTCAACACACATTACTAAAGGACAGTTAGTTTCTGTCAGGAACTACTGGAACGGTGGATGTCTGTCTTCTTGTTCTCTCTTGTTCAACACACAGTACTAAAGGCCCATTAGTGTCTGTCAGGAACTACTGGAACGGTGGGTGTCTGTCTTCTTGTTCTCTCTTGTTCAATACACATTACTAAAGGACAGTTAGTTTCTGTCAGGAACTACTGGAATGGTGGGTGTCTGTCTTCTTGTTCTCCCTTGTTTAATACACATTACTAAAAGACAGTTAGTTTCTGTCAGGAACTACTGGAACGGTGGATGTCTGTCTTCTTGTTCTCTCTTGTTCAATACACATTACTAAAGGACAGTTAGTTTCTGTCAGGAACTACTGGAATGGTGGGTGTATGTCTTCTTGTTCTCTCTTGTTTAATACACATTACTAAAAGACAGTTAGTTTCTGTCAGGAACTACTGGAACGGTGGATGTCTGTCTTCTTGTTCTCTCTTGTTCAATACACATTACTAAAGGACAGTTAGTTTCTGTCAGGAACTACTGGAATGGTGGGTGTCTGTCTTCTTGTTCTCTCTTGTTTAATACACATTACTAAAAGACAGTTAGTTTCTGTCAGGAACTACTGGAACGGTGGATGTCTGTCTTCTTGTTCTCTCTTGTTTAATACACATTACTAAAAGACAGTTAGTTTCTGTCAGGAACTACTGGAACGGTGGATGTCTGTCTTCTTGTTCTCTCTTGTTCAATACACATTACTAAAGGACAGTTAGTTTCTGTCAGGAACTACTGGAATGGTGGGTGTCTGTCTTCTTGTTCTCTCTTGTTTAATACACATTACTAAAACACAGTTAGTTTCTGTCAGGAACTACTGGAACGGTGGATGTCTGTCTTCTTGTTCTCTCTTGTTCAATACACATTACTAAAGGACAGTTAGTTTCTGTCAGGAACTACTGGAATGGTGGGTGTCTGTCTTCTTGTTCTCTCTTGTTTAATACACATTACTAAAAGACAGTTAGTTTCTGTCAGGAACTACTGGAACGGTGGATGTCTGTCTTCTTGTTCTCTCTTGTTTAATACACATTACTAAAAGACAGTTAGTTTCTGTCAGGAACTACTGGAACGGTGGATGTCTGTCTTCTTGTTCTCTCTTGTTCAACACACATTACTAAAGGACAGTTAGTTTCTGTCAGGAACTACTGGAACGGTGGATGTCTGTCTTCTTGTTCTCTCTTGTTCAACACACATTACTAAAGGCCCATTAGTGTCTGTCAGGAACTACTGGAACGGTGGGTGTCTGTCTTCTTGTTCTCTCTTGTTCAATACACATTACTAAAGGACAGTTAGTTTCTGTCAGGAACTACTGGAATGGTGGGTGTCTGTCTTCTTGTTCTCCCTTGTTTAATACACATTACTAAAAGACAGTTAGTTTCTGTCAGGAACTACTGGAACGGTGGATGTCTGTCTTCTTGTTCTCTCTTGTTCAATACACATTACTAAAGGACAGTTAGTTTCTGTCAGGAACTACTGGAACGGTGGATGTCTGTCTTCTTGTTCTCTCTTGTTCAATACACATTACTAAAAGACAGTTAGTTTCTGTCAGGAACTACTGGAACTGTGGATGTCTGTCTTCTTGTTCTCTCTTGTTTAATACACATTACTAAAAGACAGTTAGTTTCTGTCAGGAACTACTGGAACGGTGGATGTCTGTCTTCTTGTTCTCTCTTGTTCAATTCACATTACTAAAAGACAGTTAGTTTCTGTCAGGAACTACTGGAACGGTGGATGTCTGTCTTCTTGTTCTCTCTTGGTCAACACACATTACTAAAGGACAGTTAGTTTCTGTCAGGAACTATTGGAACGGTGGGTGTCTGTCTTCTTGTTCTCTCTTGTTCAATACACATTACTAAAGGACAGTTAGTTTCTGTCAGGAACTACTGGAATGGTGGGTGTCTGTCTTCTTGTTCTCTCTTGTTTAATACACATTACTAAAAGACAGTTAGTTTCTGTCAGGAACTACTGGAACGGTGGATGTCTGTCTTCTTGTTCTCTCTTGTTCAATACACATTACTAAAGGACAGTTAGTTTCTGTCAGGAACTACTGGAATGGTGGGTGTCTGTCTTCTTGTTCTCTCTTGTTTAATACACATTACTAAAAGACAGTTAGTTTCTGTCAGGAACTACTGGAACGGTGGATGTCTGTCTTCTTGTTCTCTCTTGTTTAATACACATTACTAAAAGACAGTTAGTTTCTGTCAGGAACTACTGGAACGGTGGATGTCTGTCTTCTTGTTCTCTCTTGTTCAACACACATTACTAAAGGACAGTTAGTTTCTGTCAGGAACTACTGGAACGGTGGATGTCTGTCTTCTTGTTCTCTCTTGTTCAACACACAGTACTAAAGGCCCATTAGTGTCTGTCAGGAACTACTGGAACGGTGGGTGTCTGTCTTCTTGTTCAATACACATTACTAAAGGACAGTTAGTTTCTGTCAGGAACTACTGGAATGGTGGGTGTCTGTCTTCTTGTTCTCCCTTGTTTAATACACATTACTAAAAGACAGTTAGTTTCTGTCAGGAACTACTGGAACGGTGGATGTCTGTCTTCTTGTTCTCTCTTGTTCAATACACATTACTAAAGGACAGTTAGTTTCTGTCAGGAACTACTGGAATGGTGGGTGTATGTCTTCTTGTTCTCTCTTGTTTAATACACATTACTAAAAGACAGTTAGTTTCTGTCAGGAACTACTGGAACGGTGGATGTCTGTCTTCTTGTTCTCTCTTGTTCAATACACATTACTAAAGGACAGTTAGTTTCTGTCAGGAACTACTGGAATGGTGGGTGTCTGTCTTCTTGTTCTCTCTTGTTTAATACACATTACTAAAAGACAGTTAGTTTCTGTCAGGAACTACTGGAACGGTGGATGTCTGTCTTCTTGTTCTCTCTTGTTTAATACACATTACTAAAAGACAGTTAGTTTCTGTCAGGAACTACTGGAACGGTGGATGTCTGTCTTCTTGTTCTCTCTTGTTCAATACACATTACTAAAGGACAGTTAGTTTCTGTCAGGAACTACTGGAATGGTGGGTGTCTGTCTTCTTGTTCAATACACATTACTAAAGGCCAGTTAGTCTCTATCAGGAACTACTGGAACAGTGGGTGTCTGTCTTCTTGTTCTCTCTTGTTCAACACACTAAAAGACAGTTAGTGTCATTCAGGAACTACTGGAACAGTGGGTGTGTGTCTTCTTGTTCTCTCTTGTTCAATACACATTACTAAAAGACAGTTAGTCTCTGCCAGGAACTACTGGAACAGTGGATGTATGTCTTCTTGTTCTCTCTTGTTCAATACACATTACTAAAGGACAGTTAGTTTCTGTCAGGAACTACTGGAACGGTGGATGTCTGTCTTCTTGTTCTCTCTTGTTCAATACACATTACTAAAAGACAGTTAGTTTCTGTCAGGAACTACTGGAACGGTGGATGTCTGTCTTCTTGTTCTCTCTTGTTCAATACACATTACTAAAGGACAGTTAGTTTCTGTCAGGAACTACTGGAATGGTGGGTGTCTGTCTTCTTGTTCTCTCTTGTTTAATACACATTACTAAAAGACAGTTAGTTTCTGTCAGGAACTACTGGAACGGTGGATGTCTGTCTTCTTGTTCTCTCTTGTTCAATTCACATTACTAAAAGACAGTTAGTTTCTGTCAGGAACTACTGGAACGGTGGATGTCTGTCTTCTTGTTCTCTCTTGGTCAACACACATTACTAAAGGACAGTTAGTTTCTGTCAGGAACTACTGGAACGGTGGGTGTCTGTCTTCTTGTTCTCTCTTGTTCAATACACATTACTAAAGGACAGTTAGTTTCTGTCAGGAACTACTGGAATGGTGGGTGTCTGTCTTCTTGTTCTCTCTTGTTTAATACACATTACTAAAAGACAGTTAGTTTCTGTCAGGAACTACTGGAACGGTGGATGTCTGTCTTCTTGTTCTCTCTTGTTCAATACACATTACTAAAGGACAGTTAGTTTCTGTCAGGAACTACTGGAATGGTGGGTGTCTGTCTTCTTGTTCTCTCTTGTTTAATACACATTACTAAAAGACAGTTAGTTTCTGTCAGGAACTACTGGAACGGTGGATGTCTGTCTTCTTGTTCTCTCTTGTTTAATACACATTACTAAAAGACAGTTAGTTTCTGTCAGGAACTACTGGAACGGTGGATGTCTGTCTTCTTTTTCTCTCTTGTTCAATACACATTACTAAAGGACAGTTAGTTTCTGTCAGGAACTACTGGAATGGTGGGTGTCTGTCTTCTTGTTCTCTCTTGTTTAATACACATTACTAAAACACAGTTAGTTTCTGTCAGGAACTACTGGAACGGTGGATGTCTGTCTTCTTGTTCTCTCTTGTTCAATACACATTACTAAAGGACAGTTAGTTTCTGTCAGGAACTACTGGAATGGTGGGTGTCTGTCTTCTTGTTCTCTCTTGTTTAATACACATTACTAAAAGACAGTTAGTTTCTGTCAGGAACTACTGGAACGGTGGATGTCTGTCTTCTTGTTCTCTCTTGTTTAATACACATTACTAAAAGACAGTTAGTTTCTGTCAGGAACTACTGGAACGGTGGATGTCTGTCTTCTTGTTCTCTCTTGTTCAACACACATTACTAAAGGACAGTTAGTTTCTGTCAGGAACTACTGGAACGGTGGATGTCTGTCTTCTTGTTCTCTCTTGTTCAACACACATTACTAAAGGCCCATTAGTGTCTGTCAGGAACTACTGGAACGGTGGGTGTCTGTCTTCTTGTTCTCTCTTGTTCAATACACATTACTAAAGGACAGTTAGTTTCTGTCAGGAACTACTGGAATGGTGGGTGTCTGTCTTCTTGTTCTCCCTTGTTTAATACACATTACTAAAAGACAGTTAGTTTCTGTCAGGAACTACTGGAACGGTGGATGTCTGTCTTCTTGTTCTCTCTTGTTCAATACACATTACTAAAGGACAGTTAGTTTCTGTCAGGAACTACTGGAACGGTGGATGTCTGTCTTCTTGTTCTCTCTTGTTCAATACACATTACTAAAAGACAGTTAGTTTCTGTCAGGAACTACTGGAACTGTGGATGTCTGTCTTCTTGTTCTCTCTTGTTTAATACACATTACTAAAAGACAGTTAGTTTCTGTCAGGAACTACTGGAACGGTGGATGTCTGTCTTCTTGTTCTCTCTTGTTCAATACACATTACTAAAGGACAGTTAGTTTCTGTCAGGAACTACTGGAATGGTGGGTGTCTGTCTTCTTGTTCTCTCTTGTTTAATACACATTACTAAAAGACAGTTAGTTTCTGTCAGGAACTACTGGAACGGTGGATGTCTGTCTTCTTGTTCTCTCTTGTTTAATACACATTACTAAAAGACAGTTAGTTTCTGTCAGGAACTACTGGAACGGTGGATGTCTGTCTTCTTGTTCTCTCTTGTTCAACACACATTACTAAAGGACAGTTAGTTTCTGTCAGGAACTACTGGAACGGTGGATGTCTGTCTTCTTGTTCTCTCTTGTTCAACACACAGTACTAAAGGCCCATTAGTGTCTGTCAGGAACTACTGGAACGGTGGGTGTCTGTCTTCTTGTTCTCTCTTGTTCAATACACATTACTAAAGGACAGTTAGTTTCTGTCAGGAACTACTGGAATGGTGGGTGTCTGTCTTCTTGTTCTCCCTTGTTTAATACACATTACTAAAAGACAGTTAGTGTCTGTCAGGAACTACTGGAACAGTGGATGTATGTCTTCTTGTTCTCTCTTGTTCAAAACACAGTACTAAAGGCCCATTAGTGTCTGTCAGGAACAACTGGAACAGTGGGTGTCTGTCTTCTTGTTCTCTCTAGTTCAACACACAGTACTAAAGGCCCATTAGTGTCTGTCAGGAACAACTGGAACAGTGGGTGTCTGTCTTCTTGTTCTCTCTTGTTCAACACACATTACTAGAGGCCTGTCAGGAACTACTGGAATGGTGGGTGTCTGTCTTCTTGTTCAATACACATTACTAAAGGCCAGTTAGTCTCTGTCAGGAACTACTGGAACGGTGGGTGTCTGTCTTCTTGTTCAATACACATTACTAAAGGCCAGTTAGTCTCTGTCAGGAACTACTGGAACGGTGGATGTCTGTCTTCTTGTTCTCTCTTGTTCAATACACATTACTAAAGGACAGTTAGTTTCTGTCAGGAACTACTGGAACGGTGGATGTCTGTCTTCTTGTTCTCTCTTGTTCAACACACAGTACTAAAGGCCCATTAGTGTCTGTCAGGAACTACTGGAACGGTGGGTGTCTGTCTTCTTGTTCTCTCTTGTTCAATACACATTACTAAAGGACAGTTAGTTTCTGTCAGGAACTACTGGAATGGTGGGTGTCTGTCTTCTTGTTCTCTCTTGTTTAATACACATTACTAAAAGACAGTTAGTTTCTGTCAGGAACTACTGGAACGGTGGATGTCTGTCTTCTTGTTCTCTCTTGTTCAATACACATTACTAAAGGACAGTTAGTTTCTGTCAGGAACTACTGGAATGGTGGGTGTCTGTCTTCTTGTTCTCTCTTGTTTAATACACATTACTAAAAGACAGTTAGTTTCTGTCAGGAACTACTGGAACGGTGGATGTCTGTCTTCTTGTTCTCTCTTGTTCAATACACATTACTAAAGGACAGTTAGTTTATGTCAGGAACTACTGGAACGGTGGGTGTCTGTCTTCTTGTTCAATACACATTACTAAAGGCCAGTTAGTCTCTGTCAGGAACTACTGGAACGGTGGATGTCTGTCTTCTTGTTCTCTCTTGTTCAATACACATTACTAAAGGACAGTTAGTTTCTGTCAGGAACTACTGGAATGGTGGGTGTCTGTCTTCTTGTTCTCTCTTGTTTAATACACATTACTAAAAGACAGTTAGTTTCTGTCAGGAACTACTGGAACGGTGGATGTCTGTCTTCTTGTTCTCTCTTGTTTAATACACATTACTAAAAGACAGTTAGTTTCTGTCAGGAACTACTGGAACGGTGGATGTCTGTCTTCTTGTTCTCTCTTGTTCAACACACATTACTAAAGGACAGTTAGTTTCTGTCAGGAACTACTGGAACGGTGGATGTCTGTCTTCTTGTTCTCTCTTGTTCAACACACAGTACTAAAGGCCCATTAGTGTCTGTCAGGAACTACTGGAACGGTGGGTGTCTGTCTTCTTGTTCTCTCTTGTTCAATACACATTACTAAAGGACAGTTAGTTTCTGTCAGGAACTACTGGAATGGTGGGTGTCTGTCTTCTTGTTCTCTCTTGTTTAATACACATTACTAAAAGACAGTTAGTTTCTGTCAGGAACTACTGGAACGGTGGATGTCTGTCTTCTTGTTCTCTCTTGTTCAATACACATTACTAAAGGACAGTTAGTTTCTGTCAGGAACTACTGGAATGGTGGGTGTCTGTCTTCTTGTTCTCTCTTGTTTAATACACATTACTAACAGACAGTTAGTTTCTGTCAGGAACTACTGGAACGGTGGATGTCTGTCTTCTTGTTCTCTCTTGTTCAACACACATTACTAAAGGACAGTTAGTTTCTGTCAGGAACTACTGGAACGGTGGATGTCTGTCTTCTTGTTCTCTCTTGTTCAATACACATTACTAGAGGCCAGTTAGTCTCTGTCAGGAACTACTGGAACGGTGGATGTCTGTCTTCTTGTTCTCTCTTGTTCAACACACATTACTAAAGGACAGTTAGTTTCTGTCAGGAACTACTGGAACGGTGGATGTCTGTCTTCTTGTTCTCTCTTGTTCAACACACAGTACTAAAGGCCCATTAGTGTCTGTCAGGAACTACTGGAACGGTGGGTGTCTGTCTTCTTGTTCTTTGTAGTACAACACACATTACCAAAGACCAGTTTATACAAGTGATGTTTGACCTATGCTGGCCATGATTTATAAGCAGTGGCCACAAAAGTTTAAAGTTTGGATTGGCACTGGTTAATAGGTCACACTTGCAGGGTGTAGACACATCACTCATCTAAATGTACACATATTTTTACTGTGATGTGTCATGTGACACAGTGTCACCCAACCAACTGGGGCAGAAATCATTTGTGTCAATTGGCTTTTAGGTTGTCATCAACAGGTGATAGGCTGCTGGGAGTTTTCATTCAGACAAGTTGTAAATTTCATTATGTTCAGTTTAGTCTGACGGAATAAGGTTGTCATTGGTCTGTAGTTTCAATAAAGATGTCTGTTTGATGCAGATATAAAATATAGATGTCTGATGCAGTTATAAACTGGTTACAAAGACCTTGTTGTTGCATCCACAGCAATTACTTTCTTTAATTTTGCAACAAATAAAGGTTTAAAAAATATATTGTACATAAAAGATAATTTTTTATATGTTGGTCAGTATTAGTATTCCTCCTATATATACCTACATACCTCTCAGTTGATAGGATAGGCACTTACAATGGAATGATGTAGTTCGTTATGTTCTGTGCTTGTAGATGGTATTAGTGTATGGTGGTATATCTGTTTTATGCTTAATTTATGGTGTATGGTGGTATATGATGGTATATCTGTTGTCTTTGCCTCTCGTTTCAGACCCCTACCACCAGTCACTGTACAAGAAGTATTCGATGTTTCTCGCTGATCTAAACAACCAGACCCTCAACAGCACCCACAGCGATGGTGAGACTAAGCTACATATGTTGTCACTCTTCTTTAAATGTATTAGTAATATAATGTCATATTTACTGGTAACACCAGTATGCAGTATTACCTGGTAGTCAGTGGACTACCCAATAGTCAATGTCACAAGTTTAATAGCCCAGTTGACTTGTGACATTTCAAGAAGATATATTTTCGTCTGTTGGTTGGGGAGCATAGATACAGAAATGCCAGCTAGGAAGACTTAACTGTGCCAATGATGGCTACTCATGAATGTAGATGGGTACTTCATTGACACAGTGAGCTTTGCTAGCTGGGATTGACTTGATATGCTATTAGTAATAAGCAGTGTTGTGATTATGCTAATAACCACAAGGCCACAACAGGAAATGCCTATGTATATTTTGCAGTAAAAGCGGTGCTGACAAATTAGACAGATTGATAGATTTGTTAGGCTATCCTGGCAGTGTCTATAAAAGTTATGTTATATTTGGGGCGTGTGACAGACTAGACCTAATGAGTCAGACTAGATGTCTGTGTGTGTCATTTTTAATCTTGTGAGTGTCCCACAAGTTTAGATAACAGGGTCAAATGCTACATTTCTTGATAGTGTTAGCCTGAAGCCTAAACATTCTGATCTTTTTATGTTTTATCACCAGGACTATGTTCTTTCTAACTGTTCATGTGTGTGGGCTGTGGATGGGCTGTGGATGGGCTGTGTCTGCTCAGTGCATGCAGTGACTGAGGCAGGGCTGTCTTGTGTCTCCAACTCAGGGTGACAACACTTTACCCTCTAATAATAATAAAAAGGGCTCGAGGCAAATTCAAAATCAGTGTGTAATTACACAAGTTGTCAACAGACGGAAGACAAATCTATGGAGCTAGGGAATGTATGCACGGTTAAAGAAGATAATATGTCTTAATTAAAATGCTGGTAACATTTTACTGTTTCCTACTGACCTACCGCTAACAGGGAGTGAATTGCAAAGAGTTGGTACGACAGAGAAAACTCTACCCAGTATTCCAATGTTTGTTTCAACTCTGGGAACAATAATTAGATCAGAACCAAATGTTTTGTTCAGTATTCTATAGATCTGCAACAAGACTTTGAACCAGCTGCAGGTCATTGTGGTCTGATCTACTTGACTGGATCCAGACAACAATTACTGCTGTATCGTGTTATAGTGTTGCAAAGTAACAGTCATAGTCTCTTGTTTCTCACTTGCAGAATACAGACAGAATTTCATTCGTCTGAAAAACTTGATTCTGATTGGAGGGCCAGATGATGGGGTAATTACCCCATGGCAGTCAAGGTAGGTAGTGTGGTTTTTATTAGTGCGAACTTCACTGAATGTGAGGTTTTTATGATATGACACCAGTGTAAGGCTTGGAAATGTTCCTGTTATATCCACTACACCAGGACCATTTATGACATCAGATGTTACAGTTAGTTCACTTGTCAACCAATTGTTTGCTGAATAATCACATATCCTACAAGGCTACCAGACTGTGTCCCAATCTGTTCACAAAATACTTAACAAACTATTAATAATTTCAAGCAGAATAATATATTGTATGAGTAGCACTTACATAAACACAGTGTTGTACTTAGAATACAAAACAGTTGATCCACCATTTGAATATTTTTGGACATGATCAAGTTTGCATTGGCTTAGACCAACAATTATTTGGTGCACACAATAAAACCATCACAGAGAGTAGATAAACTGTACTTGTTACTGTAGTCAACAACCTATCAATACAATTCCACTTGTGTTTGTGTCTACGTGCTTGTTCACTCATGACACACTCTCACTCAATTAGTTGTTCACTCATGACACACACTCAGTTAGTTGTTCACTCATGACACACTCACACTCAGTTAGTTGTTCACTCATGACACAGTCTCACTCAGTTAGTTGTTCACTCATGACACTCCCTCACTTAGTTAGTTGTTCACTCATGACACACTTACACTCAGTTAGTTGTTCACTCATGACACACTCACACTCAGTTAGTTGTTCACTCATGACACACTCATACCCAGTTAGTTGTTCACTCATGACACACTCACACTTAGTTAGTTGTTCACTCATGACACACTCACACTTAGTTAGTTGTTCACTCATGACACACTCACACTCATTTGTTCACTCATGACACACTCACACTCAGTTGTTCACTCATGACACACTCACACTCAGTTGTTCACTCATGACACACTCACACTCAGTTGTTCACTCATGACACACTCACACTCAGTTGTTCACTCATGACACACTCACACTCAGTTGTTCACTCATGACACACTCACACTCAGTTGTTCACTCATGACACACTTACACTCAGTTGTTCACTCATGACACACTCACACTCAGTTGTTCACTCATGACACACTCACACTCAGTTGTTCACTCATGACACACTTACTCACACTCAGTTGTTCACTCATGTTCTTGATGTAGCCAAATGAATAGACAAGTTTCACACAGCAATCAGTCATTCACTGTTTGACAAACGAATAATACAAGTATCTTTATCAACCCATAAACCAGAAGAGTAAAAACAGCGTTCTGCAGAGTCATGTGTGAGTGTCAACTTCAAAGACATAATGAAATGATTTATGTACAAGAACCTTTGTACACACAATCACACATTATAAAGTGTTTTGTGAAAGCAGTGCCTGGTTTATTTCGGTCAACCTTTGTTTGCCTCATTGTGTTGCCTAACATCGTCCAAAGTCTTTCTTGCGTCTAGTTCTGGGCTGTATGTTGTGTGATGTTGTCTGGGATGACTAAGAATGCATTACAAGGTTGGTGGAAACTGCTGTCTGTATTGTTTTGTTCAGTTTCCATTCAGTAGGTGGCAGCACTGTGTGTCATAGCCCCAACTGTCTGAAGAGTTAACAATATTATTGTCATCCAAAGATATTAGTCCCCCTATTACGCCTGTCAACTCTCACGTATAAGCCACAAAACTCATGTTTTTGCAATAAATGTGACAGTATCACAGCAAAGGTCTGAAATCTCACGTATATTTTCATAATTTAAACTAGATGCGCAGGGGGAACTGACAGAGAAAACTCAAAGGAGTACTACTATAAATACACATCCAAAGAAATGTTCACCAATAATTTCAGACAATGAACTTAAATGTGTATGCTTAAATGCCAGGAGCATAGTAAATAAAAAAAGTGAGTTAGACATTATGGTAGCAGATATTGATCCTCATGTAATAGGCATTACAGAATCATGGGCAAATGAAGATATAGTAGATGTTGAGTTAGCACTGACCGGCTATGTAATGTTTAGGAAGGATAGACGAGAAAGAAGGGGAGGTGGAGTAATTTTATATATTAAAGAATCTATCCAAGCATATGAAATAACACTGAAAAGTGAAGCAGATAGTGTGGAAGCAATTTGGTGTAACATAGTTACCAGGAACTCAACATTAACAATAGGAGTAGTTTATCGTAGTCCTAACATAGGACAAGAGGAAGATGTAAAATTACAAAAGGCGATAAGGGAGGTGAGCAAGGGAGAATGTGTTATAATGGGTGATTTTAACCATGGCCATATACAGTGGGAATCATTAGAGAGTGCTGGAGGTGACGACCATCAGTTTCTACTTCTAACACAGGATTGTTTCCTTACTCAACATGTCTTGGAACCAACCAGAGGTGGGAATGTGTTAGATTTAATTTTGTCTTCTCAAAATGAATTAGTTGACAATGTTAAAGTACACGAACCTTTGGGTTCAAGTGACCATAACCAAATCCATTTTAATATAAAAGTAAAAACAGGGAATACATATAAAAAACAATGGAGGAGGAACTTCAACAAAGGTAAATATAAAGTGATGAGAACATATCTAGCAAATATAGATTGGAATAGCTTGCTGAAGAACAAGACAGCAACAGAATGCTGGACTTGTTTAAAATATGAGATTGAGGGCATTATTGAGAAATTTTTTCCATTAAGAAAACAAGGGAAAAGGTCCAGGAAAAAACACCTGTCAAAAGAAGCTATTAGAAAAATTGCCCACAAACAGATGCTGTGGAGGGTCTATAAACACACTGGAAATGTAGAAGACTGACTACACAAACTACAAAGAGGCATTTAACCTAGCTACAACTGAAATTATAAAATCTAAAAGAACCTTTGAACAAAAATTGGCAGGTAATATAAAAAATGACAGCAAGAGTTTCTATGCTTATGTAAGGAGTAAACAGAAAGTTCGAGATAAGGTCGGACCACTGGAAAACAACAGTGAAAACATAATTTCAGATGGGTTCCAAATGGCAGAGGTCCTGAATGAGTATTTTAGCTCAGTTTTTACCACAGAAAATATCAGCTCACTTCCAGTTCCATTGACTAAATTTGAGGGCAATAAATCAGAACATTTAGGGCAGTTATTTGTAACTCCTGACATGATAGCAAAGAAAATTAAGAAGATGAAAGATAATAAATCACCTGGAGTTGATGGGATACCACCAAAACTGCTTAAGGAAATTGTTGAGCAAATTAGTACACCACTTGCAAAATTGTTTAACTTGTCACTAGAAGAAGGAATAGTTCCTTCAGAATGGAAAGAAGCAAACATTACGCCGCTATTTAAGAAGGGATCGAGGAAGAAGCCAGAAAATTACAGACCAGTGAGTTTAACATCAATTGTATGTAAATTACTCGAAACATTAATTAGAGACCACATGGTGGAATTCCTTGTAAAACATAAATTAATAAATACATCTCAACATGGATTCCTAAAAGCAAGGTCATGCCTAACCAATCTCTTATGTTTTTTGGAAGAAATTACAAAGTGGGTAGATGACGGGTCACCAGTGGATGTTGTCTACTTAGATTTTCAGAAAGCTTTCGATAAAGTGCCACATCAAAGATTGTTACTTAAACTAAAAGCCCATGGTATAGGCAATGATGTAATTAACTGGATAGAAAAATGGCTTACACACAGAAGACAGAGAGTAATAGTAGATGGTGAGATTTCAAACTGGAAATCTGTTTTGAGTGGGGTACCACAGGGATCAGTATTAGGCCCTATACTGTTTTTAATATATATAAATGATTTGGAGGATGACATATCTAGCAAAGTACTAAAATTTGCAGATGACACAAAAGTATTCAGAAAGGTTACTAATGATACAGATAAACAAAGTTTACAGGATGATCTAGAAAAATTAGTTAAATGGTCAGAAAAATGGCAAATGTTATTCAATTTTGGGAAGTGTAAATGTATACACATAGGACATGGAAATATGGACGAGGAATATAAAATGGGGGATGCTGTACTAGGTAGAACCACACAAGAAAAGGATTTAGGAGTAACATTTAGTGCTGACATGAAAGTTTCAGAGCAATGTGGGATTGCTGCTTCGAAAGGAAATCAAATTCTAGGGCTAATTAGGAGAACTATCACATATAAGGAGAAACATCTAATTGTACCCCTGTACAAAGCAATAGTTAGACCACATTTGGAATATTGTATTCAAGCATGGAGGCCGTATCGTAGAAAAGACATAGACAAGCTAGAAAGAATACAACAAAGAGCAACTAAAATGATTCCAGAATTAAGAGACCTTAGTTACGAAAGTCGCTTATTACAATGTGGTTTGACAACACTAGAGACCAGGAGACTAAGAGGAGACCAAATAGAAGTGTTTAAAATAGTGAACGGTTGTGAGGATGTTGATAGGAATATGTTCTTCAAACTTAAAGAAGGCAGTAGAACCAGAGGTCACAAAGCAGCATTAGTTAAGGAGCAGTGTAGGTTGGACATGAGAAAGTACTCTTTCTCGCAGAGGGTGATAAATGAATGGAACAAACTGCCAAATGATTGTGTTAATGCTAGTAGTGTGAATATGTTTAAAAATAGAATTGACAGATATCTGATAAGGGCAGGCTACACATAGATGAGAAAATTGTTGGACTCTCGATAAGCCATTGGCTTCCTTGTCCACTTGCCATCTGGAACTTGTTGTTCGAGATGGCAATCTTGTTAAATCTTGTTAAATAATATTTAGTAATGAAAATTATGAAACAAAATGTATCTTTTTTGTACAAATGAGACACAATCTATTTGTGTGTCACCACAAAGGCTTCTGGGCATCAGCCAATGAGAGTTTCCGTTAGAAAGCAGTGTACGAGTTGAAGATGAGCTTTC
This sequence comes from Lamellibrachia columna, assembly GCA_963662155.1. Lineage (NCBI taxonomy): Eukaryota > Metazoa > Annelida > Polychaeta > Sabellida > Siboglinidae > Lamellibrachia > Lamellibrachia columna. The sequence continues at coordinate 49,662,056 of OY759272.1, forward strand.
CTTTTTTTTCTGAAGTGTGTTCACAGGTCTCCAAATGCTCTTGGCATTCACTGAGGTCCATGGTCTGGGGGACCTCATGGTCTGGGGGGACCTCATGGTCTGTGGTCCCTGGACCCTACCTGGGAACATTTCTCACATCTAAGAACCACCCAGGCATTGACAGCTATGAAGTAACAAAATCCTGATGGTAATTGGACAAGGAGTTGAAACACTTCTACCTCCCTTAAGTTTAAGACATACTTCTAGATTAAACACTTCTATTTGGTCTCTTTTCATTCTCCTTTTTTACAAGTCATTAAACCACATTCTTTAGGCAGTTTAGATGATATTGTTTATATTCTTTCTATCTCATTAATTTATACACTATTTCTTCTAAAAAATATTCTCATCATCTCTTCTGGAATCTCGTCCATCCACTCCAGGTGATAATAATAATAATATAATAATAATTTTATTCTTATGCCACGCTAAAATCATGCTTATAGCACCTCAGTGCGTGTTACAATGTAAAGGACATTTAATATAATAGAATTGCACATAAAGTAAAACAGTAATTATTATTATGAACAATTAAAATAAAAAACTTAAAATAAATAAAAGCAATTTACAGTGCAACAAAAATATACATATTATTATTAAAACAGAGGCTGTATAGAAGAGTCCACTACAACGTTTTACTGGTAAGCTATCTGCCACAAATGTGTCTTTAGTTTTGACTTAAACACCGTCTTAGAGTCAATGCTGCGGATGGCTGCAGGCAATGTATGCCACGCGTCTGGACCAGCCACCCTGAAGCAATGTATGTCACGCGTCTGGACCAGCCACCCTGAAGCAATGTATGTCACACGTCTGGACCAGCCACCCTGAAGCAATGTATGCCACTCGTCTGGACCAGCCACCCTGAAGCAATGTATGCCACTCGTCAGGACCAGCCACCCTGAAGCAATGTATGCCACTCGTCTGGACCAGCCACCCTGAAGCAATGTATGTCACGCGTCTGGACCAGCCTCCCTGAAGCAATGTATGCCACGCGTCTGGACCAGCCACCCTGAAGCAATGTATGCCACTCGTCTGGACCAGCCACCCTGAAGCAATGTATGCCACTCGTCTGGACCAGCCACCCTGAAGCAATGTATGCCACTCGTCAGGACCAGCCACCCTGAAGCAATGTATGCCACTCGTCTGGACCAGCCACCCTGAAGCAATGTATGTCACGCGTCTGGACCAGCCACCCTGAAGCAATGTATGTCACGCGTCTGGACCCGCCACCCTGAAGCAATGTATGCCATGCGTCTGGACCAGCCACCCTGAAGCAATGCATGCCACTCATCAGGACCAGCCACCCTGAAGCAATGTATGTCATGCGTCTGGACCAGCCACCCTGAAGCAATGTATGCCACTCGTCTGGACCAGCCACCCTGAAGCAATGTATGCCACTCGTCTGGACCAGCCACCCTGAAGCAATGTATGCCACTCGTCTGGACCAGCCACCCTGAAGCAATGTATGCCACGCGTCTGGACCAGCCACCCTGAAGCAATGTATGTCACGCGTCTGGACCAGCCACCCTGAAGCAATGTATGCCACTCGTCTGGACCAGCCACCCTGAAGCAATGTATGCCACTCGTCTGGACCAGCCACCCTGAAGCAATGTATGCCACCCGTCTGGACCAGCCACCCTGAAGCAATGTATGCCACCCGTCTGGACCAGCCACCCTGAAGCAATGTATGCCACTCGTCTGGACCAGCCACCCTGAAGCAATGTATGCCACGCGTCTGGACCAGCCACCCTGAAGCAATGTATGCCACTCGTCTGGACCAGCCACCCTGAAGCAATGTATGCCACTCGTCTGGACCAGCCACCCCGAAGCAATGTATGCCACGCGTCTGGACCAGCCACCCCGAAGCAATGTATGCCACGCGTCTGGACCAGCCACCCTGAAGCAATGTATGCCACTCGTCTGGACCAGCCACCCTGAAGCAATGTATGCCACGCGTCTGGACCAGCCACCCTGAAGCAATGTATGCCACGCATCTGGACCAGCCACCCTGAAGCAATGTATGCCACTCGTCTGGACCAGCCACCCTGAAGCAATGTATGCCACGCGTCTGGACCAGCCACCCTGAAGCAATGTATGCCACTCGTCTGGACCAGCCACCCTGAAGCAATGTATGCCACGCGTCTGGACCAGCCACCCTGAAGCAATGTATGCCACGCGTCTGGACCAGCCACCCTGAAGCAATGTATGCCACTCGTCTGGACCAGCCACCCTGAAGCAATGTATGCCACGCGTCTGGACCAGCCACCCTGAAGCAATGTATGCCACTCGTCTGGACCAGCCACCCTGAAGCAATGTATGCCACGCGTCTGGACCAGCCACCCTGAAGCCAGCTCATCCCACTTTTCTTTTCGGATGACAAGGTACAAGTTGTAGGTATGATGCCTGCCTCAGCCGCTCATCTCGCACTTACAACTTCAGTAGTTCTCTCAGGTACTGAGGCCCTATGCCATGCAGACTGTTATGAACTATCAGGCAGAGCTTGTACCTAACCCGCTGCTTGACTGGAAGCCAGTGAAGTTGTTTTAAGATCAGTGTGATGTGCACAATCTGCCCACGCGGTACCCGTGGCCTGACAGCCAGTCTCGCAGCACGGTTCTGGACCAGCTGCAGCTTGTGGAGTTGCTGATCTGTTGTTGCACATAGTAGACCATTGCAATAGTCTAATCGCGAGATGACTAGCCTAGGACAGCCAGTTTGCATGCACTATCGGTGATATACTGGCGCACACATGCAATCTGACTTAGGTGGCAGTTGCAGGCGTTTATGATTGCAGACACCTGGGCACTGCTATCTAAGCAGCTGTCCAGTATGACTCCCAAGTTGCGTATGGCAGACTCTGTGGTGATGGTGTTGTTGCGTTGTACAATGGATGGCTTGGGAGTGCCAACTTCTTGAAGACTCTTGGCCAATTGGGGGTTCATGAAAACGATCAGTTCAGTTTTGTTGTCATTAATTTTCAGCATGTTGATAAGCATCCAGGCCCGGATTTCATCAAGACACGCCTCCATCTGATGTCTTATCCGCAAGCAATCACAGTCTGATGATGGATCATATTCTCCGTAGATCTCCATGTCATCTACATACTTATGGTAACACAAGTTGTGCCAATGGATGATGCGCTCCAAAGGTGTGGTGTACATATTAAAGATGATAGGTACAGAACCCTGTGGTACTCCACAGTCCAGGGCATGTGGTTCAGCTCTAACACTACCAAACTTCATGCAAAATTGGCATTCATATAAGTACGATCTGAACCAATCCAGTGCTGTTCCCCTCACTGCAAATCTGTCATGCAACAGTTTGAAGGATGCTGACAAGTCAATCATGGCGAGCATAACTCCACATTTCTTGTCGAGTGCATCTGAGATGTCACTTTGGATGCGAATCACTGCTGATTCCGTCGAGTGATGTAATTTGTAGGCTGACTGGAATGTCTCGCCAAAATTGAGATGTTCTATATGGTGGAGGAGTCGGTGATTTATTGTCCTTCATCACATTATTTCATTAACTACTATTTCTTGAGTTATAATTATTATATCATCAAAAGTAATCTGAATTAGTCCCCATAACCTTGTCATTGTTGTTGCATTGTCATGGTGTGTGAAGTCAACACACTTGTCACAGGTCTCCAAGAGAGGTCTCCAGATGTGTGTTGTTGCATTGTCATGGTGTGTGAAGTCAACACACTTGTCACAGGTCTCCAAGAGAGGTCTCCAGATGTGTGTTGTTGCATTGTCATGGTGTGTGAAGTCAACACACTTGTCACAGGTCTCCAAGAGAGGTCTCCAGATATGTGTTGCAAAATAATATTTTCTTCTCGTGAGAGTTGTGAACGATCCCATTGAAACAGTATGTTTGATATGTTGGCCTGCAACAAAACTTGGGTGAGGAGGTGCTCCATAAAAATTTAAAAATCATTGATTTATGATTTTTTTTACTTCCGGTTTTTTTAATCGCAGATTTATATGAATTTAACACAAATAAGTGTTTACAAGCATCGAGATCAACAAAGTTTTGTGTGTTTTTTAATACAAAAGCACAAAGTGCGCACACTTGTGTAGCTGTATTGACACCAGATAGCCTGATAGTAAAATATTTTATGACATTGTGTATACCAGATTTCAAATAAATCAAAAAATCCGATTTTAAATTTAAAAAATCTGAATTTTTTAATATTTTATTTTAAATCATGATTTTTTTCAACCCTGGGTGCAGCAGGTCACGCACCCCAACAAAAGGTCATGACCTGTGTGATCTCAGTTCCCATGTGAACTATGATCTGTCTGTTTTAGAACCAGTTGAAATTATTAAGTTATAACATGATATGTGCAGCTTTTAGCTAATAGATTATAACATCCTTTTTGTAGTTGAGAATTTTTAAAAGGCATCATGATTTTGATAAATCTGCCACCATCCACTAGATGTCAGCATTGTTCATCACAAGCCCCTATTTGTTTTCTTTATTCAGTCAAAAAAGTCATTAGCGAATACTTGCTCGTTGACATGAATCTTATCAGCTGACATATCACATTGGATCTGGGGTGTTAGTCACAGTAGGGATCATGTTGGATCTGAGGTGTTGGTTGCAGTCGAGATCATATTGGATCTGAGGCATCACACTAAATTTAAATGAATATTTTTAATCACTCATTGTCTTTGAATCTTTCCCTGAGGTGTTTATCATAGTACAGATCATATTGGATCTGATGTGTTTGTTACAGTAGAGATCATATTGAATATGAGGTGTTGGTTACAGTAGAGGACATATTAGATACAAGGTGTTGGTTTCAGTACAGATCGTATTAGATATGGGGTGTTGGTTACAGAAGAGATCATATTGGACCTGATGTGCTTGTTACAGTAGAGATCATATTGGGTACGAGGTGTTGGTTACAGTAGAGATCATATTGGACCTGATGTGTTTGTTACAGTAGAGATCCTATTGGATACGAGGTGTTGGCTTCGGGCAACTTCAGTTTTTTACTACAGTGGCCCGCATGCCGACTCGAAATATTTACGGAGCTGCAATATTTTAGACACAACAAAAATAAACGGAATGTTAATAAACATCTCAGAAGTGTTGTTCTGGCTATATCGCATTTATGTTAACTATAAATCGTGTGTTTGTGACACGTTTGACATTGCAAGAAATGTTGCCAAAGCCATATCAATAGGGAGCATTCATTGTATTTTTAATCAACCACATCGATGCTCAACATGAAACTGAATGGTCATTATACACTGGAATAATAATCGGTCATGTTAATAGTCTTGGCGCCGTGTGGCACTTCTGGTGAATTAATCAGGAACCTGGTTAAAGTTTCTCTATATATATAGCCACGTGGTGCGCATGACACCATCTTAGTAATATTTGGAGGTAAAATCGAGACTTTTCTTGTAGATCTTCAAAGTATTTACTTTCTATCATCAAAGTATTGATTAGCAAGTGGGCTACCTAAGAAGCTGTCGGGCTACTTCACTTCGCAAGGTTGGTAGCCCGACTGGCTACCTTCCATGACTTGCTAAATCTCACCCCTGCAGTAAAGATCATATTGGATCTGAGGTGTTGGTTACAGTAGAAATCATATTAGATCTAAGGCATCACACTCAATTTAAATTAATATATTTAATTGTTCATTGCCTTTTAATCTTTCCCTGAGGTGTTGATCATAGTAGAGATCATATTGGATCTAATGTGTTTGTTAGAATACAGATCATATTGAATATGAGGTGTTGGTTACAGTAGAGATCATAGTTGATATGATGTGTTTTTTACAGTAGAGATATTGGATACGAGGTGTCACACTAAATTTAAATGAATATATTTAATCTCTCATTGCCTTTGAATCTTTCCCTGGCAGTTTCGTTGCACCGAATGTTGTGAAGACAAATAAAAAGTGCATGGAATATTCCAGACTGGCTGATATAGTGTGTTGTTTGTGTAGGTCAGTGGCAGGGGGCTACATCCACATCACTTAGACACACAGTCCTCACTAACAGTGGTCATTCTGTGTCACATGAAATATTGTCACTAGTAAATTGTTGCTATCCTGGTTTGTTTGCCAGCTGTTAGGTAGCCACAGGTCCAACAATTGTACCCCAGGGTTAATTGGGTAGGGGTGAACTGGAGTTTAATGAGGGTGTATAGCTTCAGTAGGAGGGGTTCCTTGCCCTCCCAGGAAACAGGAAGGTTATATAATTATACAGTAATAAATTGTGCAGGAGGCTTCATTTTATTACTGTGTTTTATTGCATGCATTTTTTTCTATGTGGGTTAAGTGTTGTGTGATTATGAATATGTTTTTAATTTATTATAAATAGTTACGTACTTACATAATGGTACTTTAATTTGTAACTGACAAAGACAGCTGTGGTAATAGTAGCAGCACATAGTACAGATATATAAGTAGATTTAGAAAACAGTGAAATAGTATAAAGATTAGTTAGTCTTTAGTATGTTTCTTATACTCTGTTTCTTATACTCTGTTTCTTACTTATACTTACTTATGTTCTCCACTTAAAAAAGACATCATATTTAATATTTGTATCAGTGACATAGTATTATAATGGCCACCAATCAGTGTTATTTTTCAGAATCATATGACTACTTGGTTTTCAAACATCCTGTATTTATAAAGTACTACTTGTCGTGGTTCTGAAATATCTTGCTCATGTTAAATATCTTATTTGTTTATGTATAACATGTTAAATGTCTTATTTGTTTATGTATAACATGTTGTTAATGTAAAACATTTTTCATAATGTAGAATATATATTATCCATGTGGACTATTTAGTTTTCAATGTATATGCAATTATCATGTTTAAGTTAAATTATCTTGTTTAAACATTTGGGAAGGTATTGTTGTAAAAAAACGATGTCTGCTGTGACTCGCAGGTGACAGGAAAAAAAGACACAAGACAAACAAAGGACAGCCCTATAAAGGAAGCACAAGTGACACTCGTATAAAGAGGCAGACTACGTAGCCACTTACCAAAGGCATTTGTCAAACTTGGTGCAAAAAAATACTGGTTTTGGTCCAACTAGATTTCTGCCCACGTTATGCAAATTCTTGTCCAATTTTTTTGTGGCGGGTTTCATTTATTTCTCAGTTGAGTGGTTTATTAGTACATGTTGTGGACGTGCACATTTATTAATCTATTGATTTTCGTTTGTTTTGCATTTAAAATAATTGATCTTTTAAATGCAGATTCTGATACCTCCCCCTAACAGACATTCTCCAGATGTGTCATGCTTCTGGCATTAAATGTTCTGTTATTATCATCACCATGAATGGAGCATATTTATAATGATTATTGTCATCATAACTTGATAATGTTGTCTTAAGCTGCACATTTGTACTTGTTCTACTGATTAGTACATTAATTACTTGAGTTGCTACTGACTGTGGATGGTTTCAAGTTCTGGCAGTTGAGGAATACCTGGGGTGGCATTCCTGGGGTGGCATTCCTGTGGGGCTCTGGCAGATTGAAGTTAATTGACCCACACACCACTGGAATTCCACATGTCAGTGAAACAACCAGCTGTTGATGACCCTAAATACTCCTGAATGCCCCACCAGGATGTCTAGGGAAGATTTATTTAGCTGCATGCAAACTGTAAGGAAAGGGGCAAAACCAGGGTAAAGTATAGCAAAGCCAGGGTAAAGTGGTAAAGCCAGGGTAAAGTGGTAAAGCCAGGGTGAAGTGGTAAAGCCAAGGTAAAGTGGTAAAGTCAGGGTAAAGTGATAAAGCCAGGGTGAAGTGGTAAAGCCAGGAATAAGTGGTAAAGTCAGGGTAAAGTGGTAAAGCCAAGGTGAAGAGGTAAAACCAGGGTAAAGTGGTAAAGTCAGGGTAAAGTGGTAAAGTCAGGGTAAAGTGGTAAAGTCAGGGTAAAGTGGTAAAGTCAGGGTAAAGTGGTAAAGTCAGGGTAAAGTGGTGAAGCCAGGGTAAAGTGGTAAAGTCAGGGTAAAGTGGTAAAGTCAGGGTAAAGTGGTAAAGCCAGGGTAAAGTGGTAAAGCCAGGGTAAAGTGGTAAAGCCAGGGTGAAGTGGTAAAGCCAGGGTAAAGTGGTAAAGCCAGGGTAAAGTGGTAAAGCCAGGGTGAAGTGGTAAAGCCAGGGTGAAGTGGTAAAGTCAGGGTAAAGTGGTAAAAAGTGGTAAAGTCAGGGTAAAGTGGTAAAGCCAGGGTAAAGTGGTAAAGCCCAGGGTAAACTTTAGATTTGCCTGTCTCCCAAGTCAATGATTTCCCAGACATGTTGACCCAATGACCTCTCCCCTCCCTCTCCCTGTGATGCAATCCCACACTGGGAGTAATGAGACCAGCCTAATGGGTCATTAGTCCATGACCCAGCCTTGCCCCTCTGAACTTCCACTTGAGGCAATGGAACCCCCACTGTACCCTAGGGTAGCTGGTGCACCCCAACCACTGCTTGGGGTCTTCCATTCAACCCTCTCTTATTTCAGTTAATAGTTTCCGCCCCTATTTGACCGGGTTTTTTCTTCAGGTAAATGTTTGTGAATAGTTTGGGGGTTTGGCTGGGGTTAGGGGTCCATGGTGTCAGGGGTCCAACGCCCACACAGACACACCCTGAGTTTTCCTCTATGTTTTATGTGCATGCCTGGCAGCCGTGTATGGCTGTGACTCCTGACATTTATTTCATTCCAGTGCTTAATTTAACTGTGTTGAAATACCATTCTGTGACGTTGGGTGGGGGGTGGGAGGGGGGCTCAACGAATGTACACAAAAAACGAACATATAAAACTACACAAACCTATCTTTAATCCAAAAAGGCTAACAACGTATGTCTATTTGCCAAGATACACACAACTCACACCCTCAGGTGGAGGGTAACACTCTCACCCCTCTCACTGCCCTCCCTTCACCCCCTATTACTGCCCCTCAGGTAGAGTGGTACTCCCCCCCGGGTTGTCTCTGTTGTGACAGTTTGTCTTTCAACGAAGTAACAAGTTTACCCAGTGGCCACCTCCCAGTGGCCACCTCCCAGTCTCTAAAGTTTACCCAGTGGCCACCTCCCAGTCTCTAAAGTTTACCCAGTGGCCACCTCCCAGTATCTAAAGTTTACCCAGTGGCAACCTCCCAGTCTCTAAAGTTTACCCAGTGGCCACCTTCCAGTCTCTAAAGTTTACCCAGTGGCCACCTCCCAGTCTCTAAAGTTTACCCAGTGGCCACCTCCCAGTATCTAAAGTTTACCCAGTGGCCACCTCCCAGTCTCTAAAGTTTACCCAGTGGCCACCTTCCAGTCTCTAAAGTTTACCCAGTGGCCACCTCCCAGTCTCTAAAGTTTACCCAGTGGCCACCTCCCAGTATCTAAAGTTTACCCAGTGGCAACCTCCCAGTCTCTAAAGTTTACCCAGTGGCCACCTCCCAGTCTCTAAAGTTTACCCAGTGGCCACCTCCCAGTCTCTAAAGTTTACCCAGTGGCCACCTCCCAGTCTCTAAAGTTTACCCAGTGGCCACCTCCCAGTCTCTAAAGTTTACCCAGTGGCCACCTCCCAGTCTCTAAAGTTTACCCAGTGGCCACCTTCCAGTCTCTAAAGTTTACCCAGTGGCCACCTCCCAGTCTCTAAAGTTTACCCAGTGGCCACCTCCCAGTATCTAAAGTTTACCCAGTGGCCACCTCCCAGTCTCTAAAGTTTACCCAGTGGCCACCTCCCAGTATCTAAAGTTTACCCAGTGGCCACCTCCCAGTCTCTAAAGTTTACCCAGTGGCCACCTTCCAGTCTCTAAAGTTTACCCAGTGGCCACCTCCCAGTCTCTAAAGTTTACCCAGTGGCCACCTCCCAGTATCTAAAGTTTACCCAGTGGCAACCTCCCAGTCTCTAAAGTTTACCCAGTGGCCACCTCCCAGTCTCTAAAGTTTACCCAGTGGCCACCTCCCAGTCTCTAAAGTTTACCCAGTGGCCACCTCCCAGTCTCTAAAGTTTACCCAGTGGCCACCTCCCAGTATCTAAAGTTTACCCAGTGGCCACCTCCCAGTCTCTAAAGTTTACCCAGTGGCCACCTCCCAGTCTCTAAAGTTTACCCAGTGGCCACCTCCCAGTCTCTAAAGTTTACCCAGTGGCCACCTCCCAGTCTCTAAAGTTTACCCAGTGGCCACCTCCCAGTCTCTAAAGTTTACCCAGTGGCCACCTCCCAGTCTCTAAAGTTTACCCAGTGGCCACCTCCCAGTCTCTAAAGTCCACAAAAAGTGTAGCCAACTGTTGGTGGAGAACATACACATTAACGACTATGTTTGATTTGCCAACTGAACAAGTAGTTGCCAACATGTTGGCTATTGAAGAATCAGCATATGTATGGCAGACTTTACAGTGTCTAGCGGAGGGTGCTGACTAGTGACACACATCTGTGTGCATTGCCACTGTCCCTGATGTGAAGTCATTAACATGTGTGTGCGTGCGTGCGTGCTTGCGTGCGTGCGTGCGTGCGTGTGAAAGCTGTAGCCCATTGGATAAATGAGAACCAATAATGTTGTACCCTGTTAACAGTTATACGAAATTTTTAATGGATTGGCTTTCCAGTTTCTTGGCATGTGATATGTAACATAATTTTGTTCCGAATATTTTAATCTACTCGCCAGTCGACAGACAAACACCATGTAAGTGGGTCAACAAGGATACAGAACAGTTTCTTGAGAGATAATTACCATGTCAAATAAAATTATAATTTTATAATTACTGTGACTTAAAATAGGCCTAGCACAACAGAAAGAGGTCAGTCACAACAGCAAGAGGTCAGTCACAACAGCAGGAGATCAGTCACAGCAGATGGCTCTTGTGTTGAGATCTTTCATGTCCTCAACCCATCAACTGCTGCTGAGTCTGTGGCTGGTCTATTGGTGTTTTTTTTCTTTAGCATGATAAACACACTCATGTGATGTCTACCTGACTTGCCATTATATCTACAGTTAGCTCCCACTCAACGTGTGTATTCTTGCTTGCTTCCGATCCACCAGTTCACCCAAGTACGTACTTGCTGACCACTTGGGTTTGACCACTTGGGTGTTATTATATTCGTTCAGCCGAGATGGACAGAATATTAATAACTGAGTTACTTATGGTTGTAGGCGTCTGCTTCATAAATCACTAATGTTCAGTGTAGTTGTCATAATTACTACAAAGGCCTTGATGATTAGTGACACAATTCTACCTGCAGCACAGCTGACCAAGTCTACTATTAAACTGCACTAAATTTTTATGAAAGACAAACCTCCAACAAATACTACTTTTTTATTTGCCTTATTACATTTTTTTTAGTTTATTTTATTTCTTTATTTTAAATCATTAATTGTATGTATTTATTTAATATTTCTTTATTTAATTTATTTCAATTCCTTTATTTAATTTCTTTATTTAATTTCTTTAACTAACTGTAATTTATATTGTCATATCTACTCTTTCTGCTCAGCGTGTTTCCTACAGTGTGTCTAGTCATGTCGACAGTGAAACTGAACCTATTTTTATGCCAGGAATGGTTAGGTTCGGTTGGACCACCCACTCCAGATTCCGCCCTGTGGATACCAAGCATCACTGTACCCCACTGGCAATCTGACCCATGGGGTGACAATGGGACAGGTTTTCAATGATTCTTTGGGCCCAGTGAAGCATGCGTCCAGTGTAGCGTGACTGTTCTGAGAAGCACCAAGACAGACAGGATGTTCTCCAGTGAATGACTTCTGACAGTGTCTTCAATGTCTCCTGTATCTAATTTAAAGTTTCAAAGGCTTAATTTCAACAGCCAGAGTAATATATAGACTTCACTAGACTGGCGCTGGGCCATTAGAATGGAATGTTTGCGGTGAATGAATCATAAAGTAACCAGACTATTTCTGAAGACTTATTCAAACCACGTGTCTTTCGGATGAGACAGTAAAATCCGTTGGTCCTTTCTGCCTGGTGTCTATGTCGGGGGAAGTCAAATATCCCACATGGGGAAATGGAAAAAACCCAGACTGCTTCTCAGAGAAGTTGAGTTGGCCTTGCAGTGAACAGTAGGTGAAGTGTAAAGTGCTGTTAGCGGTTCTACAGCATGAATACCACACACTTGATACTGCACTATAAATATAAGAATGTACCTTTTTTCTTTATTTTTTTACTCACAGGTGCAGTAGTCTCAATCTACAAAAACACCTTCCCAGTTTAGCTGTGATCAGCTGTTTATTCTTTCCAGTTTAGATGTGATCAGCTGTTTATTTTTCCCAGTTTAGCTGTGATCAGCTGTTTATTCTTCCCAGTTTAGCAGTGATCAGCTGTTTATTCTTCCCAGTTTAGCTGTAATCAGCTGTTTATTCTTCCCGGTTAAGCTGTGATCAGCTGTTTATTCTTCCCAGTTTAGCTGTGATCAGCTGTTTATTCTTTCCAGTTTAGCTGTGATCAGCTGTTTATTCTTTCCAGTTTAGCTGTGATCAGCTGTTTATTTTTCCCAGTTTAGCTGTGATCAGCTGTTTATTCTTCCCGGTTTACCTGTGATCAGCTGTTTATTCTTCTCAGTTTAGCTGTGATCAGTTGTTTATTCTTCTCAGTTTAGCTGTGACAGCTGTTTATTCTTCTTAGTTTAGCTGTGATCAGCTGTTTATTCTTCCCAGTTTAGCTGTGATCAGCTGTTTGTTCTACTCGGTTTCATGGGATGTATCTGGGCAGTTGAAGGGTTGCACATGTTCACTGCTAATATCATCTAATCCCAACTTAACCTAAACAATGAAATTGCATTCTCTGTGTGTGAATATTTCTGGAGAGAACTGTGATAAACTCTGAAAACATCTTTCAGCACAAATGTCTGGCTGAATAGCAGTGAGTATTGCCTCAGATTTATGTACGTGTTATCTACAACTATGTGCATATTATCTACAAGTGTAATCTCCTAGTATAGTACTTAGCAGGTAGTTCAAGGCCACACAATTTTTTGGATACAATTACAGGAGCCAGCTGGGAAATGGGCTATAAAGAAAGTCCTTACAGTAAGGAGTTGTATAGAAATGTTACTGTCTGTGTCAGTATTCCAGTTCAAGGAGAGCAACTAAAATGATTCCAGAACTGAGAGACCTTAGTTATGAAGAACGCCTGAAAGAATGTGGTTTAACAACTCTAGAGACAAGGAGGTTAAGAGGAGATCAGATTGAAGTTTTTAAGATATTGAATGGGTATGAAAATATTGATAGAAATATGTTTTTCTCACTCAAGAAGGATAGCAGAACTAGAGGACATGAGGTAAAATTAGTAAAGGATCAATGTAGATTGGACATCAGGAAGCACTCGTTCTCACAGAGGACAATAAATGAATGGAACAAATTGTCTACAGATTGTGTAACTGCTAGCAGCGTGAATATGTTTAAAAACAAGGTTGACACACATCTCAGGAGGGCGGGTTATAAGTAGATGAACATTGTTGGACTCTCGATAAGCCAATGGCTTCCTTGTCCACTTGCCATCTGGGCCTTTGGCTTGGATGGCAAATCTTGTTAAATCTTGTTAAATCAATGCTCTCTCTTCTGTCTTTTCTGTATACTGCGGCTGTACTAGTAAGATACAGTCCTTCTTTGCCTTTGACCACTGTGTACGTCTTGTCCTCAGTCAGTACTCTGTTACAGTGCTCAGTCAATACTCTGTCACAGTACTCAGTCAGTACTCAGTCAATACTCTGTCACAGTACTCAGTCAGTACTCAGTCAATACTCTGTCACAGTACTCAGTCAGTACTCTGTCGCAGTACTCTGTCGCAGTACTCTGTCAGTACTCTGTTACAGTGCTCAGTCAATACTCTGTCACAGTACTCAGTCAGTACTCAGTCAATACTTTGTCACAGTACTCAGTCAGTACTCTGTCGCAGTACTCTGTCGCAGTACTCTGTCAGTACTCTGTCACAGTGCTCAGTCAATACTCTGTCACAGTACTCAGTCAGTACTCTGTCACAGTACTCAGTCAGTACTCAGTCAATACTTTGTCGCAGTACTCTGTCAGTACTCTGTTACAGTCCTCAGTCAGTACTCAGTCAGTACTCAGTCAGTACTCAGTCAGTACTCTGTCAGTACTCTGTCAGTACTCAATCAGTACTCAGTCAGTGCTCTGTCACAGTCCTCTGTCAGTACTCAATCAGTACTCTGTCACAGTCCTCAGTCAGCACTCTGTTACAGTCCTCAGTCAGTACTCTGTCAGAGTACCCTGTCAGTACTCTGTCGCAGTACTCTGTCAGTACTCTGTTGCAGTCCTCAGTCAGTACTCTGTCACAGTACTCAGTCAGCACTCTGTCGCAGTACTCAGTCAGTACTCTGTCGCAGTATTCTGTTACAGTCCTCAGTCAGTACTCTGTCACAGTACTCAGTCAGCACTCTGTCACAGTACTCAGTCAGTAATCTGTCACAGTACTCAGTCAGTGCTCTGTCACAGTCCTCTGTCAGTACTCAATCAGTACTCTGTCACAGTACTCAGTCAGCACTCTGTCACAGTATTCAGTCAGTATTCTGTCACAGTACTCAGTCAGTACTCTGTCAGTACTTTGTCACAGTCCTCAATCAGTGCTCTGTCACAGTATTCAGTCAGCACTCTGTCACAGTACTCAGTCAGTATTCTGTCACAGTACTCAGTCAGTATTCTGCCACAGTACTCAGTAAGTAATCTGTCACAGTACTCTGTCACAGTCCTCTGTCACAGTGCTCTGTCAGTACTCTGTCACAGTACTCGGTCAGTACTCTGTCAGTACTCGGTCAGTACTCTGTCAGTACTTTGTCACAGTCCTCAATCAGTACTCTGTCACAGTACTCAATCAGTACTCTGTCACAGTATTCAATTAGTACTCTGTCACAGTATTCAGCTCCCTCATGTCATTCCCTGATTGATCTGAGTGCACATGGTCCTACTGAGTGCACATGGTCCTACTGAGTGCACATGGTCCTACTAGTTCTACTTCAGTTCAACTTCATTGTGTTTAGTAATATTAATAACTGTTTGAAATGCATCTGGTATATGTGTTCACCAGTCATGCATGTAGACAGGTAAATGATTCCACAGAAAGAGTATGTATGGTAAAGATTTCTAATCAAGAGCCAGTGATCAAGGGCCGCTCAGTAGGCTGTGGTTAAAAGGATGAAAAACCTGTAAGATATGCATCTAATTGTATATACAGTGTAGGCGATGTCCTGATAGCAATAAACAACAGCCCTGCTATAATGGAGGCTGTGTCAGAGCACTGCTGGCCTCAAGCAAGCTGACAACCTCTCTCTGTGCCTAGTTTTTAATAGGTCTGCTTTGGTAGAGGAGTCTGAACCAGTTCAGATAACAGTCTCTCAGCTGTTGTCTGGCGTTGCAGATGGAGTGGAATTATAAAGCCCCAGATAGGCATGAAAGTGCCCGGCATTGCTATATGTTCCATATTCCCTAAATTTTAATTGTAATTCCTATATTTTCAAACAATTCCTATATTTTCCTAATAATTGTGGATATTTTGAGGTTACTTGCGATGCGTTACTACAACACTATTGTTGTGGCAGAAATCGATGAGTTAACGTTAAATTTATAATGAGTCTATCATATATTGAGTGATAGTTAGTGCTTAATAATAACACGCAGTGGCAGTGCCATGTTTCCTGTCTTCCAGTCATAAACAGTTGGAGACATTTAAATGACTGATGACACAGTTTACTGTAACATACATTAACATTTAAGAAATAGATATGGTTGTTTCATCTTTCCTGAAAGAAATAGAAAATGTAAAAATTATTTAGAGAATGCATAAACATATATGTAATTCTAGTATACTTACTTTGAACAGTATCTTTGCACTTAGTAAGTATTTAGAATGTGGGGCTTTTGTCTGGGGGGGCATATGTCTGGGGGGATTTTGTCCAGGGGCATTTATTTGGGGTTTTTTGTCCGTTCACCAGTGTGAATCACACCATGCCATAATAAGATCGGTGAATTTCTTTATGTAATGTTGAAAGTTGACAGTTGCAAATTTGTGTTAACTGGAGTCAGTAGATGGCGCCACCAGAAATAACATCCTATTTTATTAAAATGTTCCTATAATTATTATTCTTATAATATTATTCCTATATTTTTACTTCTGAATTCCTGTATTTCCTATAAATTTTAGAACAAAAGTCGAATGGCAAACTGCAGATGTAAGTTTGGTGGTTCTAGTACATCAGACTTGCAAGTTAAAGCCGTTGCAGCAACAGCTACGGCAGAACAAAAACCTTACTAGCCAATTATCTAGTCTGGAAAACTGGTGAATTCCTCTGACAGTCTGGGACTAGGTCATTAGGTAAATAACCTAAGTTCCATATAAGTTATTTTTAATTGCCCCATTATCATAGCTAGGACAGCTGGTCATTATTAAACAGAGACAATTTACAAACACACATGCATGTGTGTGTGCATGCGTGCATGTGTGTGTGTATGTGTGCATGCGTGCATGTTCACTTAATATTTGAGACATACAGTAGCATTCTCATTTTATTATAGACTTTTGTTTTGACAGTTTGTTTTGATAGTTTCAGTAGCTGCTTAGTTTTGTGACCTGGAAAACTGCCAAGTTGGACCAGTCTGAGACTAGGTCATTCTGTAAACAACACTAAATTTAGTTGACAGTACTGTACAAAAAAGACAACACATGGATCCGCAGCAAGACGTCTTGTTGACAATTTAACATTCCAAGCCACCAAAATCTCACCAAATCTCACCTGAATCAGTGTCATTGTAAATTAGACATTTGTTCTGATTCCACAACATCAGAATCAAGCATATAAATCCAACCAGCCTTCATGACTGAGGTTACTACAATAGTAGTTTGAATCGGGACATTTCCATTTTAAAGTCAATATGATATTGTTTAGGATATCATCAAAACAGTTCATTGTTCTTCCCATTCCCCCTCTTCCCATGTTTTAGTTTTATACATTTTTGAAGCTTCATACACCTGCTAATAGCAGTTGAACAACACACAGATGTGACAGACGAGTGAATTAGAGAGTCTAGACACTGGGTATAGTGACGGAAGTACTTGATTTGTAGACTTTAATCACCAAGCCTTCTCTCCTTGTTTTGTCTGCGTAAACAACACTAGGTGAAAGTCACTGATCTCACCGGTTTTAATAAGAAAACCGTTTAATACTTCAGTAGTCACAAAACTAATAATGAGTTCCCATTAGAATATGTTTTACCCTCATATGTAAGGTGCTTTGGTGATATGCGTGACCTTCAACCTCACTGCTCTATCAAGCCCAGTGCTGGAGCACCCAGTGAATGATGTATAATTATGGTGTAGTTGTGTAGTATTGTGTATTTATGACCTTGGTGAATGCAGGTATATTCAATGGGGGTTGCATTTGTGACCTCTCTACCGTGTAGTGTGGCCTATTGGCCTTGTCTTAAAATATCTTCAAATTGTAGGGCATATGATGTAATTATAATATCATTAGATATCCCACGCATTGTGTTGTACTGAAGGACATACCCACAATGCACTGCAACTAAGTATGGGAAAGCGTATCGGTAACCACCATCGTGGGAACGTGTATAGTTAATAGTTGTGTCATTTAAAGTTTAAAGAATGTTTCACAGCATTTTTTAAGTCGGTTCACTGTGAGCTGTGGCTCTATACCCAGCATAGTACAGGGCGTGTTTTTGTTTTGAAAAAAGGTGTCTTAGGCCTGAACTTTGTATTTTGTTGGTCACTGTGGCAGACAATGTCTAAATATAAATTTATAATTTAGTTACATGACATCATATATGTAAATGCAATGGAAATTTCCTACCCACTACTTAATATGCTACTAAATGACCTATTAAATGAATAAATTATATATAAATAGCCATGGCATATATAGTATTTATACCTATCTTTGCTCACTAAAAGAGCGCATACTATTTGTGGCCTTTGCACCACCACAACTACCACCACAACCATCACAACCACCACCATCACAACCATCACAACCACCACCATCACAACCACCATCACAACCACCACCACAACCATCACAACCACCACCATCACAACCACAACCACTACCATCACAACCACCATCACAACCACCACCACAACCACCATTACAACTACCACAACCACCACCACAACCACCATCACAACCACCACCACAACCATCACTACAACCACCATCACAACCACCACCACAACCATCACTACAACCACCATCACAACCACAACCACCATCACAACCATCATCACAACCATCATCACAACCACCATCACAACCATCACCACAACCACCATCACAACCACCATCACAACCACCATCACAACCATCACCACAACCACCATCACAACCACCACCACAACCATCACAACCATCATCAAAACCACCGCCACAACCATCACAGCCACCACCATCACAACCACCACCACCACAACCACCATCACAACCACCACCACAACCACCACAACCACCATCACAACCATCACCACAACCACCACCACAACCACCATCACAACCATCACCACAACCACCATCACAACCACCACCACAACCATCACAGCCACCACCATCACAACCACCACCACCACAACCACCATCACAATCACCATCATCATCACTGCCACCATGCACCACCACAACTACCATAAACACCACCAACACTAGTTGTGTTTACAAAAGACACCCGAGGCTGTCTTCCTGTTTCTCACAGCACTGCTGGATCAGTAGAGTACCAGCTGTGTAGACACCCTGGCCTGTACATACCTGTCTCATCAGTAGAGTACCTGCTGTGTGGACACCCTGGCCTGTACATACCTGTCTCATCAGTAGAGTACCAGCTGTGTGGACACCCTGGCCTGTACATACCTGTCTCATCAGTAGAGTACCAGCTGTGTGGACACCCTGGCCTGTACATACCTGTCTCATCAGTAGAGTACCTGCTGTGTGGACACCCTGGCCTGTACATACCTGTCTCATCAGTAGAGTACCTGCTGTGTGGACACCCTGGCCTGTACATACCTGTCTCATCAGTAGAGTACCAGCTGTGTGGACACCCTGGCCTGTACATACCTGTCTCATCAGTAGAGTACCAGCTGTGTGGACACCCTGGCCTGTACATACCTGTCTCATCAGTAGAGTACCAGCTGTGTGGACACCCTGGCCTGTACATACCTGTCTCATCAGTAGAGTACCTGCTGT
This sequence comes from Lamellibrachia columna, assembly GCA_963662155.1. Taxonomy (NCBI): domain Eukaryota; kingdom Metazoa; phylum Annelida; class Polychaeta; order Sabellida; family Siboglinidae; genus Lamellibrachia; species Lamellibrachia columna. Next base: position 49,681,260 of record OY759272.1, read on the forward strand.
GTGGACACCCTGGCCTGTACATACCTGTCTCATCAGTAGAGTACCTGCTGTGTGGACACCCTGGCCTGTACATACCTGTCTCATCAGTAGAGTACCTGCTGTGTGGACACCCTGGCCTGTACATACCTGTCTCATCAGTAGAGTACCTGCTGTGTGGACACCCTGGCCTGTACATACCTGTCTCATCAGTAGAGTACCAGCTGTGTGGACACCCTGGCCTGTACATACCTGTCTCATCAGTAGAGTACCAGCTGTGTGGACACCCTGGCCTGTACATACCTGTCTCATCAGTAGAGTACCAGCTGTGTGGACACCCTGGCCTGTACATACCTGTCTCATCAGTAGAGTACCTGCTGTGTGGACACCCTGGCCTGTACATACCTGTCTCATCAGTAGAGTACCTGCTGTGTGGACACCCTGGCCTGTACATACCTGTCTCATCAGTAGAGTACCTGCTGTGTGGACACCCTGGCCTGTACATACCTGTCTCATCAGTAGAGTACCTGCTGTGTGGACACCCTGGCCTGTACATACCTGTCTCATCAGTAGAGTACCTGCTGTGTGGACACCCTGGCCTGTACATACCTGTCTCATCAGTAGAGTACCTGCTGTGTGGACACCCTGGCCTGTACATACCTGTCTCATCAGTAGAGTACCTGCTGTGTGGACACCCTGGCCTGTACATACCTGTCTCATCAGTAGAGTACCAGCTGTGTGGACACCCTGGCCTGTACATACCTGTCTCATCAGTAGAGTACCAGCTGTGTGGACACCCTGGCCTGTACATACCTGTCTCATCAGTAGAGTACCAGCTGTGTGGACACCCTGGCCTGTACATACCTGTCTCATCAGTAGAGTACCTGATGTGTGGACACCCTGGCCTGTACATACCTGTCTCATCAGTAGAGTACCTGCTGTGTGGACACCCTGGCCTGTACATACCTGTCTCATCAGTAGAGTACCTGCTGTGTGGACACCCTGGCCTGTACATAGCTGTCTCATCAGTAGAGTACCTGCTGTGTGGACACCCTGGCCTGTACATACCTGTCTCATCAGTAGAGTACCTGCTGTGTGGACACCCTGGCCTGTACATACCTGTCTCATCAGTAGAGTACCAGCTGTGTGGACACCCTGGCCTGTACATACCTGTCTCATCAGTAGAGTACCTGCTGTGTGGACACCCTGGCCTGTACATACCTGTCTCATCATTAGAGTACCTGCTGTGTGGACACCCTGGCCTGTACATACCTATCTCATCAGTAGAGTACCAGCTGTGTGGACACCCTGGCCTGTACATACCTGTCTCATCAGTAGAGTACCTGCTGTGTGGACACCCTGGCCTGTACATACCTTTGTCATCAGTAGAGTACCAGCTGTGTGGACACCCTGGCCTGTACATACCTGTCTCATCAGTAGAGTACCTGCTGTGTGGACACCCTGGCCTGTACATACCTATCTCATCAGTAGAGTACCAGCTGTGTGGACACCCCGGCCTGTACATACCTGTCTCATCAGTAGAGTACCTGCTGTGTGGACACCCTGGCCTGTACATACCTGTCTCGTCAGTAGAGTACCAGTTGTGTGGACACCCTGACCTGTACATACCTGTCTCATCAGTAGAGTACCTGCTGTGTGGACACCCTGGCCTGTACATACCTGTCTCGTCAGTAGAGTACCTGCTGTGTGGACACCCTGGCCTGTACATACCTGTCTCATCAGTAGAGTACCTGCTGTGTGGACACCCTGGCCTGTACATACCTGTCTCATCAGTAGAGTACCAGCTGTGTGGACACCCTGGCCTGTACATACCTGTCTCATCAGTAGAGTACCTGCTGTGTGGACACCCTGGCCTGTACATACCTGTCTCATCAGTAGAGTACCAGCTGTGTGGACACCCTGGCCTGTACATACCTGTCTCATCAGTAGAGTACCAGCTGTGTGGACACCCTGGCCTGTACATACCTGTCTCATCAGTAGAGTACCTGCTGTGTGGACACCCTGGCCTGTACATACCTGTCTCATCAGTAGAGTACCAGCTGTGTGGACACCCTGGCCTGTACATACCTGTCTCATCAGTAGAGTACCTGCTGTGTGGACACCCTGGCCTGTACATACCTGTCTCATCAGTAGAGTACCTGCTATGTGGACACCCTGGCCTGTACATACCTGTCTCATTAGTAGAGTACCTGCTGTGTGGACACCCTGGCCTGTACATACCTATCTCATCAGTAGAGTACCAGCTGTGTGGACACCCTGGCCTGTACATACCTGTCTCATCAGTAGGGTACCAGCTGTGTGGACACCCTGGCCTGTACATACCTGTCTCATCAGTAGGGTACCTGCTGTGTGGACACCCTGGCCTGTACATACCTGTGTCATCAGTAGAGTACCAGCTGTGTGGACACCCTGGCCTGTACATACCTGTCTCATCAGTAGAGTACCTGCTGTGTGGACACCCTGGCCTGTACATACCTGTCTCATCAGTAGAGTACCAGCTGTGTGGACACCCCGGCCTGTACATACCTGTCTCATCAGTAGAGTACCAGCTGTGTGGACACCCCGGCCTGTACATACCTATCTCATCAGTAGAGTACCAGCTGTGTGGACACCCTGGCCTGTACATACCTGTCTCATCAGTAGAGTACCAGCTGTGTGGACACCCTGGCCTGTACATACCTGTCTCATCAGTAGAGTACCAGCTGTGTGGACACCCTGGCCTGTACATACCTGTCTCATCAGTAGAGTACCAGCTGTGTGGACACCCTGGCCTATACATACCTGTCTCATCAGTAGAGTACCTGCTGTGTGGACACCCTGGCCTGTACATACCTGTCTCATCAGTAGAGTACCTGCTGTGTGGACACCCCGGCCTGTACATACCTGTCTCATCAGTAGAGTACCAGCTGTGTGGACACCCCGGCCTGTACATACCTGTCTCATCAGTAGAGTACCAGCTGTGTGGACACCCTGGCCTGTACATACCTATCTCATCAGTAGAGTTCCAGCTGTGTGGACACCCTGGCCTGTACATACCTGTCTCATCAGTAGAGTACCAGCTGTGTGGACACCCCGGCCTGTACAAACCTATCTCATCAGTAGAGTACCAGCTGTGTGGACACCCCGGCCTGTACATACCTGTCTCATCAGTAGAGTACCTGCTGTGTGGACACCCCGGCCTGTACATACCTGTCTCATCAGTAGAGTACCAGCTGTGTGGACACCCCGGCCTGTACATACCTATCTCATCAGTAGAGTACCAGCTGTGTGGATACCCTGGCCTGTACATACCTGTCTCATCAGTAGAGTACCAGCTGTGTGGACACCCTGGCCTGTACATACCTGTCTCATCAGTAGAGTACCAGCTGTGTGGACACCCTGGCCTGTACATACCTGTCTCATCAGTAGAGTACCTGCTGTGTGGACACCCTGGCCTGTACATACCTGTCTCATCAGTAGAGTACCTGCTGTGTGGACACCCTGGCCTGTACATACCTGTCTCATCAGTAGAGTACCAGCTGTGTGGACACCCTGGCCTGTACATACCTGTCTCATCAGTAGAGTACCAGCTGTGTGGACACCCTGGCCTGTACATACCTGTTTCATCAGTAGAGTACCAGCTGTGTGGACACCCCGGCCTGTACATACCTGTCTCATCAGTAGAGTACCAGCTGTGTGGACACCCTGGCCTGTACATACCTGTCTCATCAGTAGAGTACCAGCTGTGTGGACACCCTGGCCTGTACATACCTGTCTCATCAGTAGAGTACCAGCTGTGTGGACACCCCGGCCTGTACATACCTGTCTCATCAGTAGAGTACCTGCTGTGTGGACACCCTGGCCTGTACATACCTGTCTTATCAGGTGAAACATAGTTTGTGCAACAAAGTGACTGCTCCTGTTGTTGCAATACAATTGATGTGACACTGTGACAAAGGGGTGACACACTCAGGGTTGTAACATGTGCCATCTGTGTGCATATACATGTATCTGTTGTCTGTTTTCCACATTATAACTTGTAAATGATAACAGCTAAAATAACCATATTTGGTCACATGGGTTCATTTACTTAGTGCAGATTGACCTTGAAGTCAAAAGGTCAGATATATAGGTCACAGTATCACTAAACAAATGTTCTGAAGATAATCAAATCAGCAAACAGACCATTAGGTACAAAACACAGACCATTAGGTACAAAACACAGACCATTAGGTACAAAACACAGAGCAATTATTTAAAGTAATTCAGTTGTAATTAAGTGTTTCTCTGTATTATTGTGTTGATACATTGCTACTGTGCCTAGCTTAGC